>JAGKTI010004860.1:0-12571 GCA_018397915.1 Birgus latro
TAGTGCCATACACCTGGACTTGGCTAATTATCACTTGGCAACATCCAACCTGCACTCGTTCACTAATTTCCTCTGCTTTTTTCCCCCGTGAAATATGCCGTATGAGCTATATAAGAAAGGAAGGGAGAAGCCTGAGTGATATTTATATTCACCTGGAACTACCTAATTTATTATGTATCGTCTAGATTTCCTACGACTTATTTCTTAGCATATACATTAGCACCTGACATTTTCAACTCTTGGCTACCTAGATACGTACATCTCAGTTCACTGTCATCCTTCAATGTGTAGGCACGCCGCAGTCGCGACCCTCCATTTCTGCCACTTTTGCGCCAATTATAAAAGGCCCTGTGACCTCTACCCCTACTAAACATCGTGTGGGAAGTGGTAAAGGACTGTAGATATATATAAGTGTAATAAAGTACTAGAAATAATAAAGTATGAGTGTGTATGTGAATATGAAATGACAATACGAGCGGCGAATTAGCGCGAGTGGGAGGCTCGTACGCACTCGTATTTTACATTGCTTTCACAGTGATTTTTTTTTTTTAGTATGGATTCCAAACTACTTGGAAATCATTGAATAGTGTTTCTAGTGTTAGTATCAGGCAGTGGTATTCATATTACGGGATGTCGGGAAGTGTAAAGTGGAGACTTAGTTACCCAACTTCAGAAGTCTCCACAAGTCCTACAGTAGTCAACGAGTGCTAAAAAAAAACATCCCAGGAGAAAGCTGAAGGTATGTGCCATAAGCATATGTAATTATAATATTCTACGACTAATAACTGATTTTTGGTAAATATTTTTTAAAAGTCAGTCGGAGTGCGGATTTGCCCCACGATATGGGCACGGCACTCCTCCGACAACCCCGTGGTTAAAGGGTTAATTAGGTGCAGTTTATGTCCAGTAGGGAGATACAGTAGCCTGTCAACTGCTAAATATTTTCCATGCTCACCTCTAATTCCTTGTTATTTGGTTCCATTTCATTATTTCATGCTTTGTGTCCCTTATTGGTGTGAATAGGGTCTGAAATAGGTGCTGTGCATGTCCATTAGGGAGTTACAGTAGCCTGTCAGCTGCTAAATATTTTCCATACTCACCTCTAATTCCTCATTATCTGGTTCCTTTTCATTTATTTCAAGCTTTGTGTCCCTTATTGGTGTGAATAGTCTTATATAGGTGCTGTGCATGTCCGGTAGGGAGTTATGTTGGTGGTTTTCGGAGTTAGGCTGGGTTAGGGTCCACAAATACCTGTCCAGAAGCCTCAGGCCCAAGTCCTGGACAGACCCAAGTTCCGGACAAGCCTTTGGCTTTATTACATTGGGTCTTGGAGGGATTACTGTATTTCCTGTTTTGATAAATTCGGACGAAGTGCAAAACGTAAACACGTTGGTCTAGGCTCCCAGGGACGCTCATACCACAATTTTGGGTGAGTTGATGCTTGCATAACTGGTATTATCCTATTGTTTCTACATTTATTTGAGGTCAGTGGTTATTGTAGCTTATAGTGAATGGGACTAAAAAAAATTAAAGTAGCCACCAGTCGAAATTGATAATAAGGGGTGTTGACAGTCTGTCACAAAATTACATGTAATAAAACCATTAGGTAGACTTGGCCCTCACACGATCAACAGAACTGAAATGTGGCCCTTGGGAAGGACTGAGTTTGACACTGGTCTAGGACACAGTGTATGGGAATGCCACAGTAAAGAAAAGTGAAATGTGCTTCTCATTCATGATTGATGAGTTAAAAAAAATACATATATAATAAATTACAAGCAACAGAGCTTAATTGTGAAACAACTTTTACAAGCACTACCTTTGCATACACCACCATCTTCCTCACATTATCCAGTTTTATTAGTAGTTACAAATCGTGCATTGCCCTTATTAGATTTGCTCCATTTTTTTTTTTCAGTCACTGAAATTGACAATCAGTTCCTTTGAATTATGGGTTTTGTGATGGGAATTATATAATATTTATAATTCAGCTGTATGGAGATGCAACTGCAGTTATTTCAGTAATGTTGTGATGAGGAGAGGTAGGCTGAGGTGGTTTGGACATGTGGAGAGGATGGGGGATGATAATTGGGTGCAGAGGGTGAGAAGTGTTAATATTGGGGGAGGGGTTGGGAGGGGTAGACCGAGAAAGACATGGGACGAGGTCATTAAATGTGACTTAAGGGTTAAGGGACTGAATAGGGAGGCTGCCAGAGATCGAGCAGCGTGGAGAGCCGCCATTAGGTGACCAAGGCCGACACATGCAAGCATGTTGGAGCCTTCAAAAACGAAAACGAAAACGATCCATCTCATGATGTCTCATTCCCTCCAACCATATCACCACACTGAAGGGACTAAATATGGTGGAGTACTGTATCACTTCATTTATAAAGACTCCAACATGCCTGCATGCCTCAACCTTGGTCACCTAATTGCAGCTGTCCATGGTGCTCGATCTTTGGCAGCTTCCCTGTTCAGTCCTTTATCCCAGTGATCACACTCTGTGACTTCATCCCCAGGTCTTTTTCGGTCTGCCTCCCACAGCCCTACCCTTGATGGTCACACCTCTTACCTTCCGCATCCAATTGCCAAGCCATCTCCATCTACCCTACCTCAACACAAGATCAATACATTCAAGTCTTTCCCATCCTTCCTTTAAACTCTTCATTGTAATTGTAGCCTTCCCCACCCCAAAGCCTCACATTCAAGGACACTAAACATCCATCTAATCATTGCCATTTCTGCACATTTGAGCCTATGAATATCCTTCCTGTACTACCCAGCTGTTACTTGCATACAGCATTACACTGCTAACACATGCAGCATACAAGAATCCCTTAGCACAGAGGAAGAGCCCTTTCAGTGTTAGGAGAGGTAATAGCTCCCTGAACTTCCACCACTTGTTACCCTAGCCACAGGGCTAGCTTCAGCCCCACCTCCAGCACATAACATGTCCTTGAAATAACGAAACTCTTCCACACACACGAGACTCTCCAGCAAGATCAATCCTTTCATGCCTCTCAACATATACATGCTCTCCCTAACACACCACACACACAAAATTAGCATAGAGGCAGTGTTCTCCTGTCACATAAACTGGTTGTAGCAGCTGTGATTCAGTGGGTTAGAGTGCTCTGACCAAAGGGTCAGAGGTTTGAGTCCACCCAAAGGTCATTGATAGACATCGTGAAGGGCATCTGGTCATAAAGTGCTACATGCTTCAAAACCAAAGTCCTTGCCCTGGGGCAATGCCTTAGCCCTTATCAAAAAACAGGGGACGGGGCATGAAACTCAAAAATTTCATAGCCTACTAGAGCTCTGATACCACTACATCTCTTATGCACCTGCTTATCACAAACACTGCACAAAATTGGGTTACTTCCCTCATCCTTGTGGCAAACAGTGCATGACCACACTCCCTCTGCTTTGATCCACTTATCACAGACACTGCACAAAATGGGGTTACTTCCCACACCCTTGTGGCAAACAGCACACGACCACACTCCCTCTGCTTTTGACAGCACCACCACCAGCCCTAAAGATCACCACTTGTTCAATCCATGTTTATGCAAACCTTTGTGCCCCATTTGGTCTCTTCAGTTCCTAAATCTTTCCTCCACTCCCCTTTCATTCTCTGTAATCAACACCATCATCAGCATGCAACGTTTTCCATGGAAGTCCATTCCTGAAGTCATGTGACAGCTTCCAGCACCAAAACAAATAATAAGAGGCTAAGACTGACCCCGAATGCATGCCAACATTCATGGAAAACTCACCACTCAAATCTCCATTCACTCTCAGCTGGGTGCAAGCACCCGCATACATAGCTGTAACCACTGTAACCAACCACTTCTTGATCTCAAGCTTTCTCATTGCCCAATTCACCAACCCCCTAGGGACTGTCAGAGGCCTTCTCCAGATCAGGAAAGTACAGCTCTTTTCATTTCCATACAGAATATTTTTCCTGAAGCTCTCAGACAGTGAATATAACATCAGTGATCCCTTTGCCTGGCATAATTCCAAATTGTATCTCATAAGTATTCACTTTTTCTCTTATCATACTTTCTAGGATTCTCTCTCTTACCTTCATTATCAGGCCCAAAAATGTGAGTGCATTCAAGTACTTGGGTAGTGTGATGGGTAAAGATGGAACTTTAGGGGATGAAGTGTTTTTTTTTTTTTTTTTTTTATGTGTCCGACTCTGGGCATAGGCTTCACAGCCTGCTATCAAGGCCCAGTCGTCCTCCTACAATCTACATGTCACCACTTCGGCGCTTAACACCCACCGTCCATATTGAATACATGCTAGGGCTGTCTCATACAGGACTGGTGTATTGGTATTAGCGGGGTCATTTTTACGACATGTCGGCGGGTCTTCTGGTAGATCAGTAAAGCCTGATTTAATGAAATTCAAATCCTTAAACTGTTCCCTGCACCAGCGAGGATTCGAACCTGGGTCCCACGGGACCGCAAGCCAACTCTCTTGAAAGGGTACAGCAGGGAAGGAAGGTTGTTGGTTCACTGAAAGCAGTGATGAGAAATAGGGAGGTGAGTATGGAAGTTAAGAAGTCACTGCATGATAGTACTGTGATCCCTACCCTGACATATGGAAGCAAGGTATGGACCTTGCTAGAGGGAAACAAGTCAAGAGTAAGAGCAGTGGAAGTGCATTACTTGAGCATGTGGAGTGACATGGAGGGACAGGTTGACAAATATAAAAGTGAAGGAATGTTGTGGGGTGGATGTGGATGTGGTTGAGAAAATTAGGAGATATACACTGAGGTGGTTTGGACATGTGGAGAGAATGGAGAATGAAAGACTAAGAGGGTGTATGTAGGTGAAGTGGAAGGAGGGAGAGGGAGGAGAAGACCAAGTATGAGGTGGAGGGATGGAGTTGAGAGGTATATGAGGGAAGAGAGAGTGAGTTAGGGGGAGGGCAGTCAAATGGTGGGTGCAGAGCGACTTGGAGGCGTTTTGTCTGCGGCCACCCTTTGTGGGATTTGGGTGTCGGGCGATGGAAAATTTTTTATGACTATAATTTCCTCTTTCCACGGCATCACTCTTCCTGTAATACTGTACTTAAGGTGATTTTCCAGTTTCCAGCAATTTACAGCAATAATTTTGTGTAAGAAGTTGATATATCAGAATACATCCCCCTCCCACCCCACAATCATTTCAGGTGACACTGCTACTCTCACAACAAAGTTCATGCATGAGCCAAATTTGCATGGTTTTATGTACTGGCTCCAATTCATGGACAAGCTAAAGGACTGCAATCTTTTTCAGGTGACACTACTAATACCATGCCTGAGTGAAGGGGAACGGAACACAACCGAGACAGAGGAGGTGGAAGAGAGGGACCGTGTCATGGGGGAAGTGGGCCAGTACAATCGTATGCACTCAGATTATCCCAGATCAGTAAGTGCAACATTTAATTTATATCATGCTTTTTACTCTTTGGTACCACACATCTGGTAGTTTCTTTGGTCATGTTTTATTCAGGTGAAGAAAATTTGTTCCTTCCAAGGGTTAATCATGAGTTTTTTTTAATCCTTCAGATTACTAGAATTTCTCCTACTGTTTACCTCTATTGTTAGCTTCTCTGGCTCATGTTTTTGTCTTCAAGCTTCATTATTGTCATTACCAGTAGCTTATTTTTTTTTTTTTGAGTGTTTCCATTACTGTATTTGTTTTGTATAGACCTCAAAGCAGCAGCTCGTATTGTTTATAAAGGCTCCAACATGACTCCAAAATCTCACCAAGTATAACTCTTCATACACAGCTGAACCAAACCACCCTGTGTTCAACTGCTAGCTTTTTCTGCCATGCCACCAGTCTCAAAATTTATCAACCATATGTACAACTACTGGTAATTACAGTCTCTCTCATTAAGCACATTCTCCATGAGGATGTTATGTTTTGGCCATGAGGATGTTGTAATGAACAGTACTTAATACAACCACATTTGGCAGATTTTAGTCCTCTTGCTGCTTACTTCATACATCTCGGTGGCAAAGTATGAAAGTACAGCAGCTGTACTGTACATCCTTTCCATTTTTTGTTCATAACTAGCATCATATTCTTATCTCTTGTTATAGAATTTGGAATTTTTAATGTGGGGAAATGAATTCCCCGAGCTAGACCTTCATAGATCATATAGCCCTGCTGGGTGATGGGAGAGAGCAACCTCTCCCAGCAGTGCAGCTACCCAGGGAGGGCAGTAATTCTCAATCCTTTTTGGTCTAGGGTCAGGCATTCTACCACTGAGCCCCCCTGCCCTCTCGTTATAGTATTAAAGATGGCAGATCGAACCTCTATGGTAAAGTGGTACAGTGTGTGTCTCGCACGCTGGTGGACAAGGGTTCGTCTCTCGCTAGAGTTGTAAAAACTTTGGGAAGCGTTCACAAAGTCACTTACCACTTTGGCGGACACAAGGGGTGCTGTTGTTGAACCAGTGTCACATACTAGTATGCCTGCACCCAGTTGGCTTAGGCAGGCCGATTACACTTGTTCACAGACTACATACACATCCAAAGCCACTCCACAACAATTACTCTTACAAGCACTTCTCACCCAACATACAATCTCTGCAGAGCACCACATGTTCGTGGAGTGGAGATATAGACAGATATATAGATAGATTTATGTGTAGATATGTGGATAGAGTAGGATCCCCTTCATTTACTAAATGGAATTTATTTTTTCCATCCATATTTCTCTGACAGTACACTTTCTTCCTCACAGATCTACAGTCAACTTCAAGACCTGCCCATCCTCCTGCGCCACATATGGGGGGAACTGTTCACATGGCGGGGTATGGAGATGCTGTCCAGATTTAGAGTTCTGGTATGTCTCATCACTGCTGTCCTTTATGCCATCGCCCCAATTGACCTAATTCCTGAGGCCTTCCTGGGGCTCATAGGGTTGCTTGATGATGTGGTGGTAATGGCAGTGTTACTTATACAAGTGAGTGCAGTTTACCGCAGTATTGTGGCAAACAGGGACTGGTAGAGACTAGTTTTCAAGAGACTAGTCATGTGATGGATTACAGAACAAGAAAGTCTTGTTACTGGCATAAGTTGCCTTCTTTGACAATGTTTTGCTATTAACTCCAGGACTGATAAGTTATCAGTACAGTATTTAACAAGTGGTGGATGAAACTGTTACATAAAGTCCATGTTGTTGCATTTTTAACATACTGCTAATATTGTACCAAGGTAAATTACAGTACAGAAAAGTTGCCATTACTATCTAATGCCAAACAGTCATTTTCCCTTGCTTTACACTACTGCCTGTATGGATAAACTGAATTTTTTTTTAACACCGCTTACATATGAGGCTGACTGTATATATAATGGGGGTAGTATGAGTGGATTTTGCTCCCCCCGCCCCCCAGCTAAGTTGTTTTCTAATTTATAATTTGCCCCAGCCCCAAGTCCCTGCACTCTTGATAAAAAGAGGAAGTAAGGACTGAATGATAGAACTCAGTACTGATATTCTACAGCCTGCAGTGGGTTTCTTGCCCTTATTTTCAGTATCCTCTTTCTTTAGTATCATGTGTCTTTTGGCTTGATCACTTATGAAGTACTGTATGTATATGATTACTTAAAGAGTGCTTACCATGTTGTTCAGCTTATATGCATTAAACAGTTGAGATTAAATGCAACATAGTATTACAAGGTCCAGAGCTGGTGACAAAAATTATACCTTTTATATGAAATAAACATGTTGCATATTTGTCTGTGATCATTATAACCTCAGTTTAGACCTCTGAAAATGGCATCGAGTGTTGACACATTCAGAGTAATGCGTTTTCATGACACTGAAAATTCACACACTGCAAAGTCCTGCATGGCATAAACATACACATCTCAAGTAGCTCCACTTATCACTTATTCCTGTCATTCATCAATGTCCACAACTACTTATACCTAACCTTATGTTTGTCACACTTTACCATTCATCTACAGTATTTCCTTTCCCCAGTGCCCTCATAGCATACCACTCATTCCCTTAACACCTGTCTGCTCACCAGTACTTCTAACATTCAGCAAAGCCACACAAGCCTGCCTATTTCACATGGCTCTTGGTATGCAAGGAACCCTTCAGTCTCGCCAACACCTTGTTCCCTGCAGGGACCTAAATCCCCTGCTGGGGATGGCCACAAGTTCTTGCTGCATCTGGCCATACATACTTCTCAATTGAATAGTAGTCCTACTTTTGTCACTTCCCTCATCATCTTAAATTTTAAGTGACTGTGGTACTATTTCAAATATGTGCTATTACCATCCATCCATCATCCAATACTGTATTCTTGCCCTAAAAGGAGTGTAGAGGCCCTTATGCTAGTCCAGACATCTGAGTGAATGCGAGGAGCTATTACACAACTTTAACAACTGTTGTGGAATTAGTAGGTACACCCCAACATTTGATTATGCTTCTAGCCCATAACAAACCATTTGTTGTATCCCAGGACAAAGTTTCTTAAGATGGATGAAATACACCACAATACCACTCGACTGCTGCCACAGGATTTTAATAAGCTGCGGAAAAATGCACCCATGATGGGTTGAGGATGCATAGCATTTTAAGACCTTCATGATTTGGTCACTAATCCAAACTTAATATTTTAAGTCAAGAAAAAGATCCATCCAATCCTACATTGTGCCGTAAGGAGCGTAGGAGCCCGTGGCTAGACAAGTTGGTCCTGACGAGTGACCAGCCTTACTCATCCGAGTGGCATTACATGAGCAGTAAACCCCAACCATCCCTTGGATATAAACCTTCACTGGCTGAATCTGATTGGAGCACCATAATTACCCACTAAACCACCAGGCGCCAAAATCTGGTTATATGGTTACCACCTAGAGTAGTAAATGGTTTCCTGGTGTACAGAAAACCATTTGGCTTGTCATTCAGTGTAGAGTCACCCACAGGCAGAAGGAAGAGGAAACAATGAAGGAAAGAATGACAGAAGAGGGAGTGTAAAGTCACCCGTAGGCAAAAGGACGAGGACAGAACAAAGGAAAGGACAGAAGAGGATGGAAGGAAAGATCGATGGAGGAGAGGAAAGGGCAGACACCCGAGAGCAATTGAGAGAGTGGATGGTGAGTAACCCCACCTACCAAGAAAAAGATTAGACAATAAAATCTGGTTACACTGCTAATAGTCCATAAGGAAAGTCTAACAGCAGAACTGGAGTTTGCCCTTTGAGGGACTGATAGCCAAAATTAATGCTTCTCCATGCTGGCAACGTATGACTGGGGAAGGCCGGAAGGAGTATATGTTGTGAATGTTAAGAAAGTCGGTAACGTAATGGACAAGTCTATTAGTCAATGTATGGCGTTATTAGTACGAAAAATACAAAAATACGAAAGCATATAAACACACCCAGTGTCAACACCCTCAATAACTTTCTGCTACGGCTTGGATTTTCAGCCCTAAAATTAGGAAAACACCCATATTTTAAGATCCAACAAACTACCACCCAGCCAGTGAACCACAAGGTATTATCACATGGGAACAAAAGAACTGAAATCTCTAAACACACACACATACATATACAGTATATAAAGACAAAACACTACAACTAATGCATCAACTCAATTACTGAATCAACTCAAATTTGGTTTACACAGCCATGTTTAAAAACAAAGTGAAATGGATCTGTAAAGGCATGCTGGCAACCTAAAGGGGAAATACATGCTATCTTTAGCACGTTTTCGCTATGAATCCTTATTTTTAATAGTTATATCAAACACAATTTTTGCCCGAATTTCAAATAATTAGGTGCATGAACCTACATGGCGATATAAATATTTCCCAATTAAACAAGCCGATCCGGTAATTTGTCGCACCATACTCGTAATGCTAAATGTTAAAGAGACCTACTCTACAAGTAGTAACATGAGATTCAACTACTACCATACCTTTGAGCCCTGACCCTGAGATGCACATCACCTATGGAATTACTTATGATTTAAACGGGTGGCAAAAAGATACCACAATATTTTTTTCTTTATTTCTTATGCAATGGAGCCAGCATTAGATGCAATCCTAGGCCAAAGGTCTGCACATTCCTTGGCTACCGGTCCTGTGATTGCTGAACCTGCAATGGGAAAACGTTTATTGCATCATTTGGGTTAGTATCAATCATACAAGTGATGTCATCAACACCTTAAATCTATTGGACTGTGTGTGAACGACAGGCTCACATCACTAGGAATGATGTTTAATAGTTCTTGCTTTTAATTTTTTCATTTTTTTCTGGATGCCGTCTTACCTCAAGAGGATGTCAGCCCACCCAGACCTTTTCCCCCAATTATGGATGTGGTGAGGTATGGTCAAGAGGCATGGAAACAAAGTATGAAAGCAGGTGAACTATCAACAGCATCCACATTCCAATGTGCTACACAATCATCCATGTCATTCAAGCCCTTGGAATCCAGGGTCCGAAGCCCACTTATCTTCGTGTTTCTTCTTTACGAAGAAGAAATACTCCAGAAGGTTTGGCCATGTGGTGGGGATGGAGTGAGAGACTGGACGAGAAGGGGGTATGTGAGAGAGGTGGAGATCAAGGATGAGATGGAGGGATGGAGTGGTGATACATGAGAGAGGAGGGCGAGTTGGAAGGAGTGCCAAGTGGCAGCTTTTTGTTTGTAACCAACCCATACAGGACTGAGGCACCTGGCTATAGGCAGATAAAAGCTAATCTTTCCTGCTGAAATATAGCCATCATTCAGTAATATTTACTTAACAGTAGTTTTCAGGAATATAAATCAACATTAACCCTTGCCAAGCTGCAGAGCTCATATGAGGCATATGAAGATCTGCACAGGCAAGGCCACAAGACTCATATAAGGTACAATTTAGGAAGTTAACTACAAATAATCAGCATGGCAGGGGTTAAAGGAGGCATTACTATACCAGTATATACAATATATAAACAATAAAAATAAATTTCAAAAGACTTCAACCCACCAGTGACACTACAGGCTATCAGATGGAATATAGCACTTAATCCCTCCAATCTGATGAAATATTTTATCTTAATCTTGTCTGTAGGTTTAGGATCTTTTGTAATGACAGGTTTGATCAGAGCTACTCCTAACTCATCCAGTTCAACTACTCTCTCAATCTGAATAAAAATGTCTGAAGGTAGCAAGATTCAGAAGATATCAAACTGGAAATTAAACCATGGAACAGGGCAACCAACCTTTCATTTCTCCTTTATTATTGACAATAACTCCAGCGTTGTCTTCGAAATAAATAAAAACACCATCCTTCCTGCGATATGGCTTCCTCTGCCGCACAACAACAGCAGGGTGAACTGCAGAGAAAAGAAGGATTTTAAAAGGAAATGCATCTATTACAAAAATATAACTTTAATGCCTTGAATCTGGGAACTGTACAGTGAAATTCCCAAAATCCAAATACTATATTTCCATAAATACCAGCACTCCAAAAGAATTTTCAAATACAATTATTAAAGAAATTTTTGTCACCTCAAAAAACCACGTTTTTAATTTCTTCTGTTACTGCCGTGTTTACAATGGTTTGTTAAGCTCGTGTGGTAGCTTGGGGCAAGCACGAATCATTCTTTACAAATCTCATAAGCTAGCATGGAACAACCGCTTGCCTATGCTAGCTCAAGAGCTTGGCTAAATGAGTCACAGGTCCCTAAAGTAGCTCACGAGCTCGGCTTGCCTGGCCTTACTTGACCCATGTGGGTGATTTCATCTTTGTTGTGCCAGTGTGGACACAATATCACCATTTTTCAGGGCAAAACTGGCACACAAACTCTAAAAACGTCTTCAAAAAAGCAGAGTAGTGATAACAGTGACTACAGCAATAAGAGAAGAAAACACTGCTAAAAACTGTATCAAAGAAAAGGTGAATTCTAAATAAACTGGACAGAGGTGTTGCAGGAAGCATGCTACAAAAGGAGTCTGGGATTGAAACTACAACTCTGTAACTTGAAGAAACCGTGAAAATTTTTTGGTTTATGCTGCAAATAATAATACTGAATGTATGAAAAGCAGGAAAAAATTAAGTGATCCTCAATGTACCACTGCTGATCAAGTGCTGTATGAATTGTTTAAATGTTGGAGCAAACGAACTGCTATTTCCAGACATTTACTGACTGGCAGAGGGGAGGGAAAGGGGGAGGAAGGAATTTCATAAACATCACTCACTCTTGTGAATATTTGATTGGCCGGCTGAAAAGACTTAAACAATGTCATGGAATAAAGTGTACGAATGCTCGTGGGAAAATATATCTGCTGACAAGGATGCTGCCGAAAAATTTGCGCACTACAGTACTGTACTGTATTGTATTTCCAATATTAGTGGCCACTGAAAATCTCAGCCCTGAAGTACTGAACAAAGAATACTACTTCAACCTGTAACACATAAGCATATCAAGGTGAAAAATCTAACTTAAAATCACTAAACACAAATCTCATGTCTGGTAGTGCTCAAATTGGATCAGCTGATCTCTGCTTCAATAGGTTGCTAACACAATGACATCCATTCCATCTGAGGATACTGAACAGCATAACACAGTCAAGAA
>JAGKTI010004860.1:17581-33760 GCA_018397915.1 Birgus latro
CCATAACCACCCTAACCAGCCACTCTTCCAACCCTAGAATAATTTGCTTCACCTAACAAAGACGCCGTCGGACGGGTAGTCATTTCCCTGACAAAACATAGACGGCTCCCTGTGTTTAAGCCGTTTCCCTGGTATGTTATAAATATACTTTACTTGGTTGAATGCATGTGATAAAGAATGGTTACCATGTGCCAAAACTAGTGCTGAATATGATGACAAAATTCATTATGAATCCCTTCACAACCTCACATTGATGAGTCAGTTGTTTCCCTGTCAAAATATGCATAGGTTAGGTTATGATCGGTTCCCCACTCTTTATGCTTGCACGACGTTTCCCAGTTATTTTGTACGAGTATTCTAATTTACTGGATGTCATAAGGCAGAGTGACTACCGTACAGCACAGACATAACTGAATTTTAGGACAATTGTAGATCGTCTGCATGACCTTGGCTGGTCATTTCCCCGTCAAAGACTGATTAAGTTAGGTTATGGATGGCATTCGTAAAATACATTTTCTTACTTTTTTGCTGTTATTCTACACGTGCATTCTAATTTGCTGAAGGATTATGATACAGAGTTATTACCATGAGGCACAGCTACTGCTAAATTTTGGCAAAATTGGGTTAGGTTATGATCGGTTTTCCATTTAATTTGCTTACAAAACATTTTACGGCTATTTTGTACATACCCACTAATTTACTGACTCAATATACTGGTAATGAAGACTCATCACCATGGAGAAGAGCTGCAGCTGAATGTTGAGACAACAATATTTGTGACTCACTTCCATCACTTCGTTTCGTTTCGTTTTTGAAAGCTCCAACATGCTTGCATATGTCGGCCTTGGTCACCTAATGGCGGCTCTCCACGCTGCTCGATCCCTAGCAGCCTCCCTGTTCAGTCCCTTAACCCCAAAGTCACACTTAATGACCTCGTCCCATGTCTTTCTCGGTCTACCCCTCCCCCAATATTAACACCTCTCACCCTCTGCACCCAATTATCATCCCCCATCCTCTCCACATGTCCAAACCACCTCAGCCTACCTCTCCTCATCACAACACCAATACACTCCAGTCCCATCCTACCTCTCAACTCTTCCATTGTAAACCCAGCCCCCCCAGGCCTTGCACGCAGGGACGAACTGCACATCCACCTAATCATTGTCATTTCTGTATGTTTAAACCTGCGAATATCCTCTTCCTTTACTGCCCAGGTCTCACTACCAAACAGCATCACACTCCTAACACATGCTGCATACAAAGACCCCTTTTAAGGAGAGTCCTCTCAATGTCAGGAGAGGCAACAGCTCCCTGAACTTCCAACCACTTCTCACCCTAGCAACCCAGCTAACTCCAGCCCCACCTCCGGCACATAACATGTCTTCCAAATAAAACTCCTCCACACACTCAAGGAACTCACCTGCAAGTTCAACCCTCTCACGCCTAACAATCTCCACCTGCTCTCCCCAACACGCCGCACACATGAAATCAGCATCATCTCGCAGTCTACCTCTAATACCACTACATCTCTTGTGCACCCATTTATCACAAACACTACACATTTCCCCTTTCCAGGGCATCACCCTTCCCATTGTACACATTTACAATTACACTCTTCAGCCAATCATCTGGGACAACACACTCATATATAATCATATTTATCAGGTCAGTGACTAACCTCACCCCAGTATCTCCTGAGGCCTTCAACATTTCGGCAGTCAACCCAGACACACCTGCCGCCTTCCCCACCCGCATCCTGCCTATTGCCTCACTCACAGTAGCAGCGCCAATCAAAGGCCAAGGGCCAAACACTGGATCAGCTGGCTCCAAACCTTCTCTATCCCAATCAAACTCCTCATTCAACAACCGGCTATAATGCTCTCTCCATGCATCTTTAATATCCTCACTGTTCACCACTACCCTTCCATCATCATTCTTCACACACTGCTCACCTACAGTGTCCCGATTATCCCTCTTCACCTGATTTGCCACCCTAAAAATCATATTTTTCCTTTCTCCATGATTTATATTATCATGTAAAAGTCTCTGTGACTCAGACTTCGCCCTGTATACCTCTCTTCTAGCCCTGCGCTTGGCAGCCAAGTACTCCTCCCTGTTACCACCCTTCTTCCATTCCCGGAAAAGCCTTCTTTTCTCCTTAACTGCAGCTTCTACACCCTCATCCCACCACCAAGTTACTTTATGTCTTGGTGGGCCTCTTGTCCAACCACATATTGCATCGGTAACTCTCAAGAGGTTGTTCTTAAGGGCTCTATACTGTTCATTAACGCTTCTATCTACGGCTTCCTGTTCAGCCACCACTCTCCTCATCTCACTATAAAAGGCATCCCTTACTGATTGGTTTCCCAGCTTCCATATTTTCCTCCTAGGTACATATGTCCTCCTCCTCATCACTTGTTCCTTAAGCACCATGTCACAAATCAACAGTTTGTGCTGCTGCACACACTCCTCGCTTCCTATAACTTTAACATCCCTCACTAATCTCCTATCAACCCTCCTGACCAGAAAATAATCTATCTGACTACTATTTCCCCTGGACTCGTACGTAATCAACCGGCTCATTCTTTTCCTAAAATGTGTGTTGCACACAATCATGTCCATAGCCTCCCCAAACTCGAGTATTCTTTCCCCTTCCGCATTCCTCACACCATATGCACATCCTCCATGGACTCCTTCATAACCTTGAGCTGCTTCACCCACATGACCATTTAAATCCCCTCCCAGAACCACTACCTCATCAACACCCATACCACTTACTACACGTATTAAATCATCCCAAAATCTATCCTTCTCTGCGTCATCCAATCCTACCTGTGGAGCATATGCTGATATAACCGAAATCATTTTCCGCAAGATCAAAATTTTCACTACTAATATCCTATCACTTACTCTCATAACATTCATGACATATTCCACCCATTTCTCTGCAACCAACACACCCACACCCCCATATCCGTCAGTTCCCCCCTGCCAAAACAACTTATAGTAGCAATCCTTCCCAACAATCTTTCTGGCTGATCCACCCCTGTACCGGACTTCCTGCAAACATGCCACATCCACCCATCTCCTACTGAATGCCTCAACGACTTCCCACATTCCACGAACCCACCCTAAACCCCATGGGTGATTTGCTGTCCTCAGGCTTGCTTCGGTGCTTGTATTTGTAGTTCATAGTCGGTAAGATAAAGGGAGGTAAACATTCCAAAGGCTCGACCCATTGCACAGTCCCAGGTCCAGGCAATGGATCTGGGACCCCTAGCCCACCAGCTTACCAGTGGCTGTGGTAGTGGCCTCGGGGCACCCTGCCAGGACAGCTGCAGGGACACCCTCCAAGCGCGGCTTGGCACTGCAACTGCCCCGCCATTATACACCCACTGATAGGGCAGCCTCCTGGGGCGCTACTCCCAGGTTCGGGCCCCTCTCTATCGAGCGGAAGCGGCAGCCTGGGAACCACAATGCCCTGTACCCTCTAGCACAGGTTCGAGCCCCATCTCGCCCCGGCCCCATGATCTATGCCGGCGGAACCCCAGTCACGCCTCCCCCCAAAGTCCGCCACTAGGTAGCGGGGGCAAAGTTTTCTGGCTGCATGCCCTTGCTGGCGTCAACCCCTGTAACGTAGTGGGATACGTTGTGTAATATGTAATGCGCATGTGGTGTAGTACATAGGATAGTTAGAGGAAATGTTTGGGAGAGTATGCTGGTCTACTCTCCATGTTACTGTCACACTGAAAAGGTCAGCAAAGGGGGATGGTTAGGTAGCTAGTGAAACAGGAGCTCCAGCTCTCCCTATCACCAGAATTCCCATTCCCCTCGGGAGTAGTACTACCCTGTTCGGCCCGTGCTACAGCCTTCTCCTCACGAAAGATTATTCTTAGGTTAGTGTGGCATACTGTTCTCTGCATTTTTTCATCAGCAAAACAGCCACAATATTTGCAACCGTACAATACAAGCTTTGTTATATTTGATAAGTTATCGCTGAATGGCGGAAAACGTCCTATGGGGAGATGTTTAAGAGAAATTGTATGAGAGAAAAGAAAAGTCAAGGATTATCACCATTAAACAGCTGCATCTTTCTAATTTCTAAGTAACAAAGTATTGCAAATACTGTACTTTCATTTCTGCGCTAGTGATCTTGCATGGGCTGTTTGTCGGTGGCGTAACATCTCCAAATCTAAGATTATACTATAATATTATTTCACCTTGGTCTTATTTTCATATATTAATTCATTGGAAACATCATACATAGGCCCAAAATAGGTTTTCTTTCCTGTTTCTCTATAATTTATCGCCCTTCATATTCTCCCTTGTCGTTTTTGTTGTGCGGGCATCTTGACAGTAAAATGAGGAGGACTTAAGTAACCTCATCGGGGATACTTAAGTTTGTCGTCTACAAAGTGTACGTAAGACCAGTGAGTATTTTGGTAGGTATCACTTAAGTATTCTGCCCAGACTTAAGTGCAACTCGTGAAAAATTTCATCTGCTAAGTGTACTCAGCGATAAGTATTTTTGGTGGTACCGGTCCAGAGGCTTAGGCAATGCTGTCACATCTGTAATAAAACCAAAATATCTTGACAAACATTGATAAATACCCTTCTTTCTAAGCTCAGGTTTGCCCTTTTTGACAGTGGCTGCCACAACATCTCCCACAGCTGCAGCTGGCAGGCGGTTGAGACGGCCCTTGATGCCCTGCACTGCAATGATGTACAGGTTCTTGGCTCCTGTGGGAAATGGGGGAAATATCAATGATTTTAAACACTGTAGTTTTAAAAAAATGTACTGTATACAATGAAGAGGTATATGAGAGACGGGGGTGCGAATTGGGAGTGACATGGAGGCAATTTGTTTGTGGCCACCCTGTGTGGGATTGAGGCGTCTGGCAATAGATAGACAGATAGATAGATACAATACAGTATAATTATTTACAGTACCTGTCAAAGACAATACAAAAAATATCTTGACTATTATAACTGAAAATTAGCTGTGGACAATGAGTGTATCATACCTGTATTGTCAGCACAGCTCATGACAGCACCCACTGGAAGACCCAGTGAGATGCGAAATTTTCCGCCTGAAGACGCTCCACGACCTGCAAAGGTAGCATGATAATATTACAAAAGTTTTACTGGTACACAACAATATATGTAGGTATTACTCAAAGCCCCTCCCCCTCCTTTTTTGCCATGTAGGGGTGGGGGGTGGGGGGTGGGCAAAAATGGCAATATAAGGCATTAGAAAAGGGTGGGCAGGGGAGGGGGATAGATAATATAAAAGAAATGGCAGTGATTAAAGGGGGGGAAGGGGGGCGATATTTGGTTACTGGGAAGAAAACATTACCAGGTAGTGATGGACAGACCATGGAGCCTAATCAATTTGAAAGCTCGAAATTGCTGCATGTAAGACTGATAAGGCTGCATATTTGAACTCTTAAAATTACACAATGATGCAGCCTTTTAAAAATATCATGATAACTAAATTGTTATATATTAAAAAAAAAAAAAAAATCTGGGAGTTTGGGTAATTTTCTTTTCAGCCCATACTCAACTGGGGAATATTTTTTTGGTTTATTTCAGTTGGTGCTTTATTTTTTATTTTTTTTTTCAAATCAGAGAAGGATTTGCCACTTTGATTGAGGTTTATTCCACTGCAAATGATCCCTAACCCCTGTACAGTGTTGGTCAAATACGAAATAAAAAGTTCAAAATTGAAAATAATACATTTCTTTTTTCTTCCCTTTTTATAATCCTAAAACTAACCTAACCTAACCCCTAACCTAACATAATTAACTGTGAAAGCCACTTATCATACAGAAGAAGAGTCATTTTGCCCTCAAGCAGGCTCAGCACTACAAGAGGTGGGTACTGTACTGCCGCCATCTTGACCACGTGAAGTTTGCAGGGGATAAAGTCTTGCTGCTTGGGAGGAGGAAGGAATGGAGTTCTTTTCCCTGATGTTGTCTGATAAACATATACCTTGCCAGGTACTGTTTGAGATAGCGTGCCTGAATACCAGAGCGCTTGACCCACTTCTGCAAGTCGCACCACCACCGCTAAATTGTCTGTACGCCTTGACACGAGGACATCTTGAAAATGCGTGCCTCTTTCTGACACGGACAATCCCAAGCACCCTTGGCAAATATCAGGTCAGGTCGGGTAAAATATTGGGTCCTCATTGGTCATTTTAAAACGACTGCAACTTGTGGGGTAATCCCCGGTGATATCCGCTTCTTTCAGGTCAGGTCAAGTAGTTCCATGATGACCATCAGATGGCAGCACCATCTGAGCTCGTACTTTTCATCCGCCGCAGGGTAAAGGTCACGCGTCACTGTACGGTGAATTACTATGCGATGAAATTGAAAACACCTTAAAGACACTTTTCCAAAGGAAATGTCAGAGAAGACCCCCCCACCTATTTCAGGAGCTTATGTCAAAACAAGCCGGAATTCCTAACGAGCTTGACTGAAATAAACCAAAACCATTAATTCTCTACCAAACAGGTGTGGCGATTCCACCAAAGTTATGATAAGCTCATGATCTCAAGGTAAGTAATTCTGGTAAACAAGCATCACAGATAGTTAACTGTTCCAATGTGAGTGCAAGATGTGATTGGAAAAAGACAAAATATACCTATTTTGGAGTATTGTTGGAAGCAGCCAGGCAATGTTTACCGACGATCTCTCCGACTGGCCGCGCTGTCAACTTTGGCCGTGTTGTTTACCAACCATCACCCCAACTGGATGAGTCAGTGTATCCCACGTCAAAGCAATGGGAAACTTCATGATTTAACCATACCAAACCAAATCTAACCTAACGTCACGTGACAGCCAGCTTTCAAATTTAAAAATGAGTGTTAGCAATGTTGAATATGGCCGGCTACTCCCAAACTTCGGCATAAACTTTCCACTTTCTAAATCCTCATTTATACAGTACTGTAGCTTTCAGAGGTAAGTTTACAAAAATCCTCAATAACCCATGACTCATTTAATAAAAAATATGTAAAGACTGCATCCGTTTGGCAAATAATACAAAAACCTCACCACTTCCTTAAATACCCACAAATAGGTACGTTTTGTTTTTTCCTAACTGCTTTTTACTGTCACAATTTAACAGTTAACTATGTTGCATATGTACCAATATTATTTACCTTAAGATCATGAGTTTGTTAAAATATAAGTGGAATCGGTGTGCCTGTTTAATAAAGAATTACCTTTGTTTTTTCAGAACACTACATTAATAATCATGATAAATGTAGTGGTTTATATGATGCTGGGAATCTTGACAGAGGAGAGGACCTAGTGATCTGTGACTTAAAGCCTGCATTCAGTGATATGTACCAAGGTTATTCCCATTTCAACTCATAATAGATCTGCGGCTAGGTTGCTGGCAGCAGTGTTTACCGACAATCTCTCCAACTGGCCATGCTGTTTACTAACCATCACTTTGACTGGACACATCAATGTATCCTATGTCAAAGCTACAGGGAACTTATTGATTTACCCTAACCTAACCTAACTAGCATAAACTCGCTTCTATTTGACAGCCAGCTTTCAACTAAAAAAATATACAATAGGAATGTTATACATGGCCAACTACTGGTAGATGTCGACAAATATTTACGCATTCTAAATCTTCGTTTTGAGCTCTCAAAGGTAAGTTTGTAAATGCCCAGTAGCTGTGGGAATTTTGGAATAATAACAAATAACCTGTGAAGCTCATTTCAATAAAAATATGGAAAGGCCGCGCCCGTTTGATAATTAAAACAAAATTTGCTTCGGGTTGTGACACAACTCATTATACACCAGCCTAGCTTGTCCTGGATGTTTACTAGTAATGGCTGGCGTACCTACGGATCTCAGCTGCCCCCATACACTGCCGAACTTTGCCTTTTAATGCCTAGCTTACCTGCTTTGGGACAGCTAATCAGGTTAGTTAACATGCATGTTCCCGATACCGTATAATCCTGTTCATGGTCCAAGTAACGGTAAGGCTATTCCCTAATGTTAGCTACAAAACTTACAATCAAGGTGTCTTAATCCTATGCATGAGCACCGAAAGTGTTTTCCCTAAAACTTTGTTTAATGTCCACCTAGCAGAATTAGGTCAAAAACTCCACCACAACGGCTACAGCAACACCGCAACGTACATATTGTTGGTCGGGATGTACTTATCTTCTTAACCTGTGTATTCTATACAATTTATCAGCAAGAAAGGGGACCTGTTACCTACCAACACCTGATCTTCAGATGTTCATACTTATCAATAATACATTAATGTTACTCTAAGCACAGAGATGCTGAAGAAAAACAAAGATTAGTGAAGAACAACAAACCCACCTCTTTTAGACATGGTAGCGGTGTGATGAAGGCCTCAATGACGTCACGAACGAGGGTTTGTGTTGCTGCAACTTAACAGGATCACATTAGCGATTTTAAACTCTAAAAAATAACACAGATAAACTATGAATACTAATTTTGTAAATTAACTGAAAAATACAGAAGCTTGATTATTATTACTGTAGCTGAAATGAGTAAACACCTTTGCGCCTGTCATATTCCATTCTCTGCAATGATTTCATTCATAGTAGAAAAGCTTTTAGAAACATCCGAAAATCTTATTTGGTGATAATCATTACGTATTAATGATGGAAACAACAAAAGAACTAGTTTGGCAAGATGACGGTTTACTCTACGCGAAGTTCTCGGCCATTTTAATAGCACCTCTGTTTTGATCGGGGTGGAGGTATAAAGGTAAATATTATTGGGTTTCGCCCATTTTCACCTCTGTAATTATGTGTTTCTCCACAGAAGTTGGATACTGTAGTAGGGGGTCATATTATGCTACCTTCTTCAAAAGTATTCAATGTCGGAATAAGTAGTAAATTGAGAATAAGCTATACGACAGTCATAGTCTACGTTTTCTGCACAGCCATTTTTAATCTCGGCTTGTGAAGGGCCCGTGGACTTTATTGAAACATGTATATCAGGATCGTAATTATTTTTGCGGAATAATTTAGATTCTAAGTGGATATCAACCCTAAGCTGTTGGGAGGAGGATAAGAAGGGAATAAGGAAGATTGCAGTAGAAGACAAAGACGCTGCCACTCCCCTTTTCCTTTTTTCTATAAGAGTGAAACTGAAGGAACTTTAAATGAGCTTAGGTGCAATCAGTTTAGCTGAATGCAGTTTTATGCAGTCATTTGAAATGATGAAAATGATAAGTTAATATTAAAAGTCAGTGTACAGAAAGACATTTTTTGATACTGTTGGCATAAAGAGTTTCCAAACATTATTTTGTGCTTTGTGGATAACAGTAAGTCCAATAAGAGCAGGGAAATTGATTTAATCATGCTTTCACCAAACTGCAAGAATTTGAGGAGCTATGGTAATACATTGAGTGTGGCGACTTTTATGTATTGTTGCCGTTTGGAGATTATTCAGCGTGGTTAATAAAATTTGTCATTGTAAAAAAGAGGTGAAACTTTTTTGTGATGCTGTAGGCACAGGTTGGGGAATAGAAGGGGAGGGGGAAGAGACAGGACTTTAGCACTTAGGTATCCTCTCCTAATCTTTTTATATGGTGTGTGGAAATGAATCTTAAAAATTGAGGCAGGTGCAGGTTGAGGGGTTAGAGACAGAAAAAAAAAAATGACACCACAAAAAAATTAATCTGTCATAACGTGTTGCAGGTGTATGTTGGGGGGAAGCAGCAGAGAAAAATGACACCAAAAAAGAAGAAGGATGGGTTGCAGCTGAGTATAAAGGAATTCTTCAACCCATCCAAGCTTGACGGAGGTGCAGTGAAGAGGGATAGGGAGGAGAACTTGGCACACAAAAAGAAGGATGATAATGTCGGTGGAAGCCCCAAGAAAAAACCCAAAAAGGAAAAGGTGAAAGATTCGGATGTCATGTCGAATAACAATAATAATAATAACAAGCAAAAGGATGAGAAGAATACACCTACTACAAACAACAACAATAATAATAATAACAATAACAATGAAGAGCTCACGACCCGAGAGAAGAAAGCATCGCCCCCCAGCAAGGAGTCAAAGAAATCCAAATCAAAGAGTGATAAGTTGAAGAAAGCCCATGAAAAAAAGAGGTCCAAGAAGTCTTCCAAAAGCCCCAAGAAAGTGAAAGTGGTGACTCAGGAACTGGAGAAGGAGGCTGAAGAAGGTCTGTGCATCAGTCTCCAAGATGACAGTGCAGAGATCTTCAAGCCTGAGAAGAAGGGAGACAGGGAGGCCATAGTTCCAGATACGCATGGGAAGATCTTCCCCAGTGGTGGGTTCAAACCAGAGAAGGAGAGCGTTTGGGAGGACAAAGATGAAGAGATGGCAGATGAGCCCGATGAGATTCTCCCCCATGGCCGCATCAGCCCAATTGTTTCCCCACAGGACGATGACGACGACGAGGACGATGATGATGACGACGACCACAATGAATTTGTGGCACGAGATCCTGATGATTCCATGAGTAACATCATGTCTCCCTCGCCCTCGCAGTCTCAGGAGGCAAGGATCCTCATGCCACCAGCACCCCCTCCCAAGGTTAGAATTTCAGTTGTATTGGTTACATCCGTAGGTGGAAAAAAGGTTATGATGATGATTTATATGTATTTTAAAGTAGCTACATAACATTCTGCAGGTATATTAGTCCCCTCACTAAAGTGACTCATTATTATTAATACAATATTTGGCTTAACCTCTCCATGGCCAAGCTTCCAGAATTTGTTGGGACCCACTGGGGGGACCACAGGGCCAATTTTTCAAGTTTCAAAAATAATTTTTTTTTCTTTCCCCTTTGCCAAATTGAAGAGAAATGTCAGATGTGCCTGGCAGTGCAACTTGGAGCTTCCTAGACCCTTCCTGTGCTGTGCAGAAAGTGCACTAATTTTCACAGATGATATTGGTCACACATAGGTAATGCTGTGATTTTTTTTTTTGGTTATTATTATTATTATTATTATTTTTAATGGAAAAACAATGGCAGTGGTGGTGAAATGGTGTGAAATGAATAGATATGTGTATTTCAAAATTTATCATTACATACTATGAATTTATGTATGGTATCATTTTTTGGTATTTATTTTGTTTATGGTAGTATTGACTTATTTTTGTAGTCTGGGTGGTGAAATTTGTGGGAAAAGGGGGGCAAGAGATTATATTTTTAGACCTAAATGAGATGAAAGTCATCCCTTGAGTGTACAGGCTGAGCAGTGAGGGTTGAAATGCCAGATGACCTGCGATTTTCACCTCACTCGAGATGATTAGGGGGGAAGGGAAGGGAGGCCATCCCTCTCTGCTTGCATGATCTTGCATTGGTGCATACACACACAGTTGCCCACATTTGTAGTCCTACTTTCAGCTTCACCCACACAATCCTTGAGCCAACTGATCCATACTCTCTTGCATTCTCCTTCCATATCTTGCACACAACAATGCATACACCTTATTTTCACCTTTCATTCTCACCTACTCTTGCCCGTATACTCCATCCATACTCCCACTCTCTCACTTCTCCATTTAGTCTCAGTTATTCCACATACCGGTATGTCCACTTCTGCACCCTCAAGCACCTGGCCAATCTCTCTCTCACCTCATCATTTGCACCCCTTACGTTCCATGTCACAATCCGTACCTTGTCCTTTGTTTGGACCTTAGTTGTCACCTTTTGATAAGTCCTGGTCTGAGGCTTCTTGTTTGTATTTTTAGTTAGTTGTTTTCCAGGGAGGGGCACTAACTCTTCGCCAACCCACTTGTTGTCATGTACGGAACACATGTTGGTTGGTTATAAGATTACCACCCAGCATTGTAAATGATTTCCTGGTTTACAGGAAATTGCCAGACTGTAGAAAGAATATACTGTACTGTAATAAGATATCATCTTATTGAAGGGCTAATCTTTGCATTATTTAACATGCCAAATATAATTTTTGAGTATAAGTTCATTTACTGAACCTGTAGATCCCAAGTTCTTTGGCAGGGTTATGAGTGCTGGTTTAGACTATTTTTAACCTATTAATTGCAGCATACACTTCCAAAATGTTCATCATCGTCTAGACCTCGTTCCCACCCTAGGGTAGGGTGAGGAGTAGCAACATTCAGACAGCCAAAGTTTGCCCAGTTCATTAGGCCACGCTTCCATTCACTCATCATTCAAGCCCCCCAAAATCCTGGCTCCATCTGATAGGCCAAAAAATTTTCACCACGTTCTGTAGCATTGCATATACCTATCTCATAGAGCCAGTCTGAATGCTGTCTTGTTAAAAAGGGGTACCAAATCCCTGGTCATGCACTTCTCTCAACAAAATTCATCCAGCCAGCTTGATCTCTTGTCAATCCCATAGTCTCACCAAATACCTCTCTTCTTCACACACTCATCAACCATATCCATGCACCTTCTTCTAGGAATACCTCGCCCCATACCTCCTTCAAATTCAGTCAGATAAGGACTTCCCTTCAAGCAGCCGAAATTATTGGAACTTGACAATATCATTTGACCCGTCTCTTCAAAAATCCCTTCTCAATTTTTATATGTTCTTTTGTAGTTTATTGTCTTAAATATATTTAAAATACAGTATCAGTGAAAGGTACTGTACAATTTTATTAATACAATTGACAACAATATATTAATTTTATAAGTGCTGTTTGTATCTCATTAAAAGTGTTACCCATGTCGGGTGAGATGTTTAGCCAGATATAAACAGTGCAGATGATGTACTACTTCTAGTATTCATCCAGTCTTATATGATCTGACACTGACAAATCGTATACATTATGGACAGGGTCACATGAGGATTTTTTTCAATTTTGCTTGTTAATTTGCCCAAAAAAGGAAACTCTGCTATCAGGGTCACACCAGTGGTTCAGCTCATGTCTTCCATCTGGAAAAAAACAAGTGACGCCGCCATGCGAGTACATGAGATGGACGTTAACAAGTGATTCTTACATTTACGAATAACAACATTAAAGGAAATATTATTCCTTGAATATAATTTATCAGAATACTGTCTTGAGTGAAAACCACAGCAATGTTAGCCAGAATGGCATTTATGACTGAATACAAACCAACAGTATGGATGTGGTGGCGACCTCCCACATCTCAGATGTGTTGTGCTTTCATTATCCAGCACGACATATGCGTGTTTTTATGTTATGGTTTACAAATCTAAAACTCCACCATACCAGATATCAACAGGATTGGTTGTTTTATTTTAACAGGGCTACCAACCTGAACATTTCCCCTTCCCTATCAAGGGAACCTGTTTGGATACCGATGGAAATCAAAACTCCTTCGACAGGAAGGGATTATTTTTAAGAATACGGCTGCTAATCTCTTGGAAGCAGATTTTACGACAGTGGTAGTATGTTCTTTCCAAGATAAATCCTGAGAGAATGAAACCCGAAGTATGTTTAAAGATGATGCAGGATTAAGCTGGATGTTGTTAAAAATTAGAGGGTATTCCCATGGAAGATTTCATCGGGTTGATAGATGTAAGAACTGAGTCGTTGATGCATTAAAAACAACAAGATTACTTTTACCCCAGTCAGAAGTACAGTATGAGCTAAGTCAGACATTAGGTGTGCCATGGCCTCATTCCTTGTTTGTTGAAATAACTGCTGAGATGGATGCTGTAGGAAGTGAATGGAAAGGTGAAGGGTGGAGTCATCAACGTATGAGTGGATAGGGTTAGATGTACAGTTTAGAAGGTCATTGATGAACAAAAGAAAGACATTTGGTGATAGGACAGATCCCTGAGGAACACCATTATCGAAAGCTCTAGGAGAAGAGTGGTGGCCATCTACAGCAGCAGCTATAGAACGACCAGAAAGGCACAGATGGAAGGATAGAAACTGTAAGAGGGCAGTTTGGAAAATAAAAATTTATGCCAAACTTGATCGAATGCCATTGAGATGTCAAGTGCAATGGCAAAGCTTTCGTCAGATTCCCAAAAGGAGGATGACCTGGAGTCTGAAAGGTAGGTGAAAAGATCACCAATGGAGTGTCCCTGATGGAACCCATACTGATGATCAGAAAGAAGGTCGTGACAGGAAACAAGCTTTAAAAATGACTCTAAAACTTTCAAAATACAGGCTGTTAAAGCAGTTGGGTGATAGTTAGAGGGTTGGGAATGGTTGTCTTTCTTTGGGACAAGCTGAATGAGAGCAGACTTCCTACAAGAAGGAAAGGTACAAGTTGATAGACAGAGGCAAAAGAGTTTACCTAGGCAGGGTGTAAGCACAGAAGCACAGTTCTTGAGGACAACAGGAGGGACCCCATCAGGCCCATATGCCTTCTTAGTACTGAGGCCAGTGATGGCAGAGAATACATCTGTTGAAGAAATTTTAATGTCAGCCATGAGGAAGTCAGAGGGGGGAAGTGATGGAGGGACAGCGCCGGAATCGTCTAAGGTGGAATTGGAGGAGAAAGTCTGAGCAAAGAGTTCTGCTTTATCAGTAGAAGAAATAGCTGTAGAGCCATCAGGACGGAAAAAAGGAGGGAAGGATGATGAGGTAGATTTAGTACGAATGAAATTGTTTTTAGCAGAGCGAAGAACAGATTTAGCACGATTCTGGGCAGAAACATAAAAGAGATGAGATACAGGGGTGAGTTGGCTCAGGTACCTTTTGTAGGCCTTCTCTTTGTTGTGGACAGCATTAGAACAAGCGTGATTTAACCAAGGTTTTTTTTGCATTTGTCAAAGGATGTGAGAAAGGAATGTATGCTTCCATGCCTGAGAGAATAACCTCCGTAATGTGCAAGGCACACTCAGATGGCTTTCGGCTGTGGAAGCCATACTCATTCTAGGGAAAATAAAAAAAGTAATGCCTGCAGGCCTCCCAATCAGCAGCTCCAAATTGCCACAACTGACATTCTTTTGGAGAGTCCACAGACCATACTGGAGCGACAGAACATGTTAAGGTGATAAGGTTGTGATCAGAGAAGCCCGACGGAGAGAAAAGATTAACAGCTTAACCAGAAGGATTAGTTGTAAGGAGGAGGTCAAGTATGTTGAAACTCTCTCTCCAAGACGGTCAGGGATACGGGTAAGGTGCTCAAGGTCATTAATCACTAAACCGTGGGGTTCTTCGAGGCATTTCTTGCCCTTCCCGCCAGCAGTAATTCACGCTCCAACTGACTTTTTAAAAATATTCGCCAAAAATCCGTTTTTTGTCCTAGAGTATTATAATTTTATGTGCATATGGCACATACCTTCAGCTTTCTCATGGGATGTTTTTTTTTAGCACTCGTCAACTATCGTTTGACTTGTGGAGACTTCCGAAGTTGGCTCACAAAATCTTCACATTTACACTTCCCAACAGTACTTACTATTTATACCTCTATCTATCTATCTATTGCCAGACGCCTCAATCCCGAACGGGGTGGCCACAAACAAATCACCTCCATGTCACTCTGTCCCCTGCCATTTCACTACCATGCTCCCAACTCACGCCCCCCTCTCTCATATACCTCTCCACTCCATCCCTCCATCTCATCCTCGGCCTCCCCCTCCCTCTCGCCCCCTCCACCTCACTCACATACACTGTCCTCGTCAATCTTTCACTCTCCACATGCCCAAACCACCTTAACGTGTTACTCCTAACGCTTCCCATCACGTCCTCAACCACACCACAACGCTCCTTCACTTCCTCATTTGTTAGTCTGTCTCTCCATGTGACTCCACATGCTCCTCTCAAATAACTCATTTCCACTGCTCTCACTCTTGACTTCTGTCCTTCCAACAGGGTCCAAGCTTCACTTCCATATGTCAGAGTTGGTATCACAATACTGTCATGTAACAACTTTTTCACTTCCATGCTCGCCTCCCTGTTTCTTATCACTGCTTTCAACGAACCAGCAACCTTCCTTCCTTGCTGCACCCTTTCGAGCACTTCACCCTCCAGACTACCATCCTTACTCATCACACTGCCCAAGTACTTAAATTCACTCACATTCTCCATTTCCTTCCCACCCAATCTCACTGTACACTCACTGGCTTCACTTCTCTCAAAGACCATCACTTTACTCCTCCCCACATTCACCTTTAGATTCCGTTTCTTACACACTCTCCCAAACTCATCTACCAAGCCTTGCAGCTCCCCTTCGTCTTCACTCAACAACACAGTATCATCTGCAAACAACAGTACGGGGAGTTTCC
>JAGKTI010004860.1:34155-48093 GCA_018397915.1 Birgus latro
GACTTCCAATCCTCCGGGACTCTACCCTCCTCCCAAGCCAATCTGCACACCTTCCACATCCATTCTATTACTATCGCTCCCCCATGCTTCAGCATTTCACCACACACTCCATCAATTCCTGGGGCTTTCCCCATTTTAACTTTCTTCATTTATACCAGTGCCTGATATTATCACTAGAAACACTAAACTATTATTTCCCAATAGGTTTGATCCCTTGCCACCGACCGTCACGAGATTGATGCCCCGCAGTTAAGTAGTTAAGGATAGAAAAGATGTAGGCTTGTTCACCAGGTGGATCAGTGAAAGGAGTGGAGACCCAGAGGTGGTGATGAACATTGAAATCTAGAATGGAGATATCAGAGAAAGGAGAAATGGGTAGAATGTGTTCCATATTAGAAGTAAGATGGTTGAAGAATTTTTCATAGAATTAAGTAAACAGCACAGATATATTTAGTCAGAGAATGACAGGGTAAGCCGAAATCAGAGAGCAGAGAAATCAGAAGATTCAAGTTCAGGAACACAAGAGCAAGATATATCATTGTACACATATGCACAACAGTCACCTTTGGTTTTGAAATTAGTATAGAGAAAGTAGGAGAATACAGAGAAGGGTTTGCTATCAGTCGCCTCAGACAACTGAGTCTCAGTTAGGAAGAGAAGGTGAGGTCTAGAGGAGGAGAGGAGAGGTGGTGCTCAGCAGAGAGAAAGTTAGAGGAAAGGCCGGGCAGAAATGAAGAAATGAGTCAGACGGTGGTTCCAGGCGTCTCACTAGGTCGTCACTGGGAGAGGGGCAGATGGGGAGGAGGGGGCATGTATCCCCCCCTCCCCCCCTGGAGTCCGTGGTTTGATGTTGAGATGTCATTTTGCTAATTTTGAGTAGGAAGTGTGGTGTATAATGTGCATGTACTTTGGTGTTGACAGTAAGAGGAACTTGTATTGGAGAGCATGCTGGCCTACTGTCTGTGCATCTTTGTGTTTGAAGTAAGAATTACATATGCACAGGCTCCTTTCCTGACATATGTCTTTCAGTCGCTTCCCATTATCGCGGAGAGCATGTGGATATTGTCAGGTATGAAAGGATTGATCTTGCTGGTGAGTATCTTGAGTGTGTGGAAGAGTTTTGTTATTTGGAAGACATGTTATTTCCTGGAGGTGGGGCTGGAGCTAGCTCTGTGGCTAGAGGAGTGGTTGGAAGAAGTTCAGGGAGCTGTTGCCTCTCCTGACATTGAGAGGGCTCTCCCACCGTGCTAAGGGATCTTTGTATGCGGCATGTGTTAGGAGTGTAATGCTGTATGGTAGTGAGACCTAGGGCGTAAAGGAAGATGATATTTTGCAGACTCAAACGTACAGAAATGACAATGATTGGGTGGATGTACAGTGTGTCTTTGAGTGTGAGGCCTTGGGGGGTTAGGTTTAGGATGGAAGAGTTAAGAGGTAGGATGGGGCTGGAGTGCATTGGTGTTGTGATGAGGAGAGGTAGATTGAGATGGTTTTGGCATGTGAAGAAGATGAGCGGTGATGATTGGGTGCAGAAAGTGTCTGCACCACTCAGGGCTTAGCCAGTTACATTACTGTTATGAAAGTAGGATTAAATTTACTGAGTAGCATAATTAATACAATATTTGAAATTAATAGTGCTTGACAGGCATTCACAGCAGACTAGCAGCATCTGCCATTTCACAGCAAATGAAGTGATCAGAGTGAGCGATCCCATTCACTTTCAGCCTCACTACTGCTCAAGCAAAGCTGTCATGATTGGCAATGATGAATGCATGAATGCAACCCAGTGCATGTGTGCTTGGGTATGGGTGTGGTGTGGATGTAGTTAAGGAGGGAGGAGTGGGAGAAGTCCAGGTAGAGGCTCAATGATAAACCACTTATTGTTATCCCTTCAACCCAGAACTGTAGTGTATTTTAATCTTGCCTTTCAGATGGTTTTATTCACTTCAGGGAGCATCTTGCACTGATGGGGCTCATGTGGATTGAATCAAATGCCCCTAGTTTGAAAAGATTTGCATATGCAATAAAAATGTTTGCATTAGCAATACAGTAATAAGAGAATAATTGCAGTTGGTCAGTTAGCCCATGCTTGGCAGCTTCTTAACTCTAAACTCGTAGAATAAAACAGGATAAGGAAGAGGAAGGCTCTCCCTCGCTCACCTAACCCCTTGACTAAAACTGACAGAAAATGTCTGTGGGAATGAGGCAGGATTCTGATGTGGCATTTAATGAGAAGGATTGTGTGCGCAGCGGAATCAGGTGGTGGAATGAATGTCAGTCTGTCTGGGTACCTATCCATCTATGATTTATCTAGCTCTCTATCTGGTATTCATCTTGGCATTTTCAGTGCAAAATTATGTTCTGATATTTGAGAATGTGTCTGCTTTTTTCTTGTGTTTTTCTTAGAGCTGTCACCTTCCATACATTGGTAGCTAACTATAATATGCTGAGCGAATGTTGTGTACGGCTTCTACACTTAAGTTTGTGTGCGCATGTGTGCATGCGTGTCATAGCAGCTGGGAGGCAGCAGTGTTACTAAGGCGTAACTGTGGATGTTTTCATTATACTCGATATGTTTTGAAGTGCATGACTGTTTATAGTAAATTCTGAACAGTTAAATATGCTTTGTTAGTTGTTGACATTGGGAGGCAAACATAGCTGACAGTGAGGGAGTGATATTGAGGGAAGAGGGTAGAGACAGCTGTATACTCTGTTCCTAAACAGCGTCGCTATATTGAACATCAGTTGTAAAGCATTGTAATTGGCTTTTTGTTTTGTGTGTATATACAAGTGGTACATTTTTATATTCTTGGAGGGGTATTTAGAAGTTAGTGAAAGTGCATATTTAGTGATGGTGACAAAGTAGTGTATTGTTCAATAGCATGTTTATTTTACCAGTCAGCAGAGAGAAAAGATTCATGTTGTATTTCAATTGGTTTGTTTGTTGTATATTTTTTCAGTTAAGGAAGTGAATATGTTGTCTGTAGGTCATGAGACATCAAAGGCAAGTTACAGTAGTCTCATATTGCACTCAGTTGAGCCTGAAAGTGGGAAAACACTGAGACATCGGAGTTGTTGAGCATGAATAGTGACAAGTCCAGGGTACATTTAGAAATTTAGGGTAAATAAGATGCTGTAAATGTTCACTCTACTTGATTTTTTAAAACTTCTGTTTGTTATTTGTGGTTTTAATATACGTAAAGTAAACCCTTGATAAGCCGAACTATATGGGGCTCTACCCTGGTTCGAATTACCGAATTTTCCGGCTTACCGAATTTTCACCCCCCAAATTTGCTAAATTACCGAATTATCACCCCCAAAAATTGCTAAGACAGTACCTATTACTTGTCCTTTCAACACTAAATTAAAGAAGCATATACAGTAATCCCTTCAATATCCGTTGTAATAGAGCCAAAGGCATGTCCGAATATTGGTTTTGTCTGGATATTGGTCCTGAAGCTCCAGCTCTGGTTTTTCATGACCCTAACCTAACCTAACCTAAATCAGAAAACTACCTTCCTACATCCCTACTGGACATGTATAGCACTTATTTAGGTCCCTTTTCACATAAATAATGCACACATAGCATGAATTTATTGAATTTTAACCAAAAAATGATGATTTAGGGGTGAGTGAGTCATAGGAGCTCAGAACTTGCCAGCATAGTATAAGTAAGTATCGGACATGGAAATCATCTTTTCTCACATTTTATGCATTAAATCATTGGATACAAAGCATCAAATACAGTAAATGATGTTAATTGCTACCAGAAAAATGGTTAGGTTAGGTTAAGTTAGGTTAGGTTTGGATAGGTTAGGTTAGGTTAGGTTAGGTTATGACCGGACATCAAATTCACTGCTTCAACCTTTTTCATAGCTGGTGCACTTAATAACCATGCATGAAAGAATTAAATTAAAAGCAGGAAATTATGATTAACACAATGTTAGGTTAGGTTAGGTTAGGACCGGACATGAAATTCACTGCTTCAACCTTTTTTCTAGCTGTTTTACTTAAGAACCATGCATGGAAAAATTAAATAGCAAGCAGGAAATTATGATTAACATTTAGGGTAATTTTTTAACACATGTACAGCGTGATGAAAACAGGTTAGGCATGAAAATCTTTATGGTAACCATAGTTTAGGTTAGGTTAGGACTGGACATGAAATTAACTGCTTCAACCTTTTTTCTAGCTGTTTTACTTAAGAACCATGCATGGAAAAATTAAATAGCAAGCAGGAAATTATGATTAAAATTTTTGGTAATTTTTTAACACATGTACAGCATGATGAAACAGGTTAGGCATGAAAATCTTTATGGTAACCATAGGTTAGGTTAGGTTAGGACTGGATATGAAATTAATTGCTTCAACCTTTTTTCTAGCTGTTTTACTTAAGAACCATGCATGTATAAATTAAATAGCAAGCAGGAAATTATGATTAACATTTTTGGTAATTTTTTAACACATGTACAGCATGATGAAAACAGGTTAGGCATGAAAATCTTTATGGTAACCATAGGTTAGGTTAGGTTAGGACCGGACATGAAATTCACATCTTCCGCCTTTTTTCTAGCTGTTTTACTTAAGAACCATGCATGGAAAAATTAAATTGCAAGCAGGAAATTATGATTAACATTTAGGGTAATTTCTTAACACATTAACAGCATCATGAAAACACGTTAGGCATGAAAATCTTTATGGTAACCATAGGTTAGGTTAGGCTAGGACCGGACATGAAATTAACTGCTTCAACCTTTTTTCTAGCTGTTTTACTTAAGAACCATGCATGGGAAAATTAAATTGCAAGCAGGAAATTATGATTAACATTTAGGGTAATTTCTTAACACATGTACAGCATCATGAAAACAGGTTAGGTATGAAAATCTTTATGGTAACCATAGGTTAGGTTAGGTTAGGACCGGACATGAAATTCACATCTTCCACCTTTTTTCTAGCTGTTTTTCTTAAAAACCATGCATGGGAAAATTAAATTGCAAGCAGGAAATTATGATTAACATTTTTGGTAATCTTTTAACACATTTACAGCATGATGAAAACAGGTTAGGCATGAAGTTAGGGTACTTACGAACAAGAAGCTGCCCTCTGATGTAATAACCCACTCTATCATCTCGGACTGTGACAGGAAGACCTTGCACCTGACACACCTTTCCAATTGAGAATCACCAGCACTTATCACCAACACTTTACACAACGCTTTTTTTTTTTAATAACTGGAATCACATCACTTTACTGCACTGTACATAACAGTAAATTCCATCATCACACACATGATGAAGAAGGTGAAGAGCAGTATCAAGCACTGTAGGAGGTAGGGTATCACCACAAAAGCAATCAGTATGGCCACCATTGTCGGAGGTGTTCCTGAGTCAGTAACTGAGTGGGTAATGACGACCGACAGACAGACGCCATGAGTGTAAACATACGCGATCGGCGCGGGCGGGAAATTCAAACTGACGCGGTCCCAAAAAAATCGAAAATTAATCGATTTTGTTCGGATTTTTTTGCGTTTGGGGGGTTGGGCAGCCCAGAATATCCGAATAGTGAGTATGTCCGGGTATTGGACGTCCGGATATTTGAGGGATTACTGTATAAATAAATTAGTTATGACAAAAAACAATATAGTGCATTTAATATTCATTTAACCCCTTCAGTGCTGGGTGTATTTTCATTTTGTTCTTGCTGCCGCCAGACAATTTTAGTCAGTGTAGGTTGGATCAGTGGAAGTGCACGGGGTTGGTACAGCCTTCGTTAGCCCCTTCAGTATGTGAGTCCAGTCCTGAGTGCCATAAAATCGGCTGGAGGAAGCGTAAATAAAGTAGAAATAGACGTCACAGTACTGAAGTGGTTAATTGGTAGGAAATCATTCACAGAGGCAGTACCGACTGTCGGTAACGTGTGTTGGAGATGGATTTTCACCCCCCCAAATTGCAATAACAATACTTATTACCTGTCTTCTTAACACTAAAGTAAAGGAGCATATACAGTGTATAAATTAATAAAGAAAGACAAAAAAGAAAGAATTCAGTGCACATAATTTGCCTTTTGTCAGAGGCAGAAGATCGTCGGCAGTTTCTTTTGTTTTGGAGACGGAGGTGGTGGAGTTCACACTTGAACGTAAATTCTAAAAAGTACCCAGTAGTTATTTCACTCTATATTAAGAACTAAACTTAAATATAATCACTATAATAGACTGCAGTGTAACACCTTTCGTTAGAAGCAGTAGATTCTTTGGCAGTTTGTTTTGTTTTGGAGACAGAGGTGGTTGAGTTCATACTGTAACGTAAATTCTAAACAGTACCCAGTATTTATTTCACTCTATATTAAGAACTAAACTTAAATGTAATCACTGTAATAGACTGCAATGTAACACTTTCAGTAATAATAGTACTGAACTTTAATCATGATCACTACATTGTCACACGCGCACATTTTTTTTTTTTTTTTAGCTTCATTCCTTTATGACTAGAGGTGCCAGTATCACTTCTTAAATTTTAAGCTATGAACCTTCCATGGCAAGGCAGAAGGCAAAAGGAGAGCACTGTTCAGCACTAAATGACAGTAAGAATGGCGCAACTACCGTCTCCAAAAGCAAGCAGCAGACTGGCGCCACGAGTCCGCTTGGCGCCATTTCTCCCCCTACTTTTGCATTTCGGCCTACTTCATACGTGGTCTCGGCCTGAGTTCGGCTAACTGAAGATTCCGGCTTCTAAAAGTTCGGCTTATCAAGGGTTTACTGTACAAGCAACTGATTTGGAGAGCAGTGGAAATGAGTTATTTGAGAGGAGCCTGTGGAGTCACATGGAGAGACAGACTGACAAATGAGGATGTGAGGGAGCGTTGTGGTGTGGATGTGATAGGAAGCATTAGGAGAAACACATTGAGGTAGTTTGGCCATGTGAAGAGGATGGAGAGTGAGAGACTGTCGAGAGGAGTATGTGAGTGAGGTGGAGGGAGGGAGAGGGAGGGGGAGGCCAAGGATGAGATGGAGGGATGGAGTGGAGAAGTCTATGAGAGGGGGGGGGGGTGAGCTAGGAGCAGGGCAGTAAAATGGCAGGGGACAGGGCGACATGGAGGCGATTTGTTTGTGGTCACCCCCTGAGGTATTAAGGCTTCTGGCAGTAGATAGGTAGATAATATTTCTACTTTTAATGGCCTTCATATTTTCTTAAATAAATGAAAGAACAGATTTTATCGAGTTTTGAATTCAGTTCAAGAAAAGTAATATTTATCTTTATATATTGATACATATTAATTATACTTTAATGGAAATGAACATTAATTCTCAAAGTATTTTATGAAAGAAATCGGACAGTTCATGAAAATGTCTCAACATAGCATTGTGGAACGAAGTAACTTTTTGTAAGGAAGGACCTATTTGTTTCTTTTCTTTTCTTGTACTGTTCTTTTACTTAAAAATAAAGAAACCAGTGCCTGATCAGCAGTAGTGAATAGAGATTTTGAAAGGTGAGTGTGTATTTGGGTTAAAATTACTCATATTAAGCAACCTTTCTGCAGTCTTGGTCGAGGACCCCCCCCCCCGCAGAACTGCCCTTCCAGAATTACGGTGCGTCTTTCACACTGCAATGTCTTTTATGCCACAAATTATTGTAATTGAGTGCAGAAAGTGGGACTTGTTAATGTTAGGGGTAGGTTTGCGAGAGGTAGACTGAAAAAGACCTGGGACAAGGTCATTGAATGTGACCTCAGGGGTAAGGAACTTAATTAGGGAAGCTGCCAGAGATCAAGCAGTGTGGAAAGTTGCCATGAGGTGATCAAGGCTGACACAGAAGCATGTTGGAGCCTTTGAAAACGGAACAAAATGAAACATGCATCTTGAAGTGGAGTTTGTGTGTGTGTGTGCATGTGGGGGGGGGTCAGTCCAGGACATATAACTTTCATTATAACTGTGGGAGATAATGACCAAGTAGTTAAATATCCCACCAAGTTGTTAAATATCCCACCAAGTAGTTAAATATCCCTGTTGATATTCAATAAGTAGTTTTTTTTTTTTTTTTTTGGAAACTTGAAATTTGTTTGTTTATGTGCACCACAGGAAGTGCTGGAAATCTTAATGCCACAGTTTATAGATTGAAATAGTTCTTAGTACTAAAATTGTTTGGTTAATCTGGTATTTGGATAATGAAAGTTGTGCCAGCTTTATATTGGAATTCAGCATGTTAAGGTGTGAAGGAGCTTAACAGCTGGGTAATGATTGCATGGAGAGCTGCCATTAGGTGACCAAGGCAGACACAAGCAAACATGTTGGAGCCTTTGTAAGTGATATGAACAATACAGTTATATATCTCAGTAGGGTACAGTAGTCTGATTAAAGAAGACTGAAAGATTAGAAGACTGGAAAAGCAAAGGTGTAGGTAAGGTGAATGTTATGTGCTTTCCCTCCCCACTGCTTGTGACAGTTTTGTGATGTACAGTCGGGGACATAAATTCACCTTACAGTTCACTGCGTCTCACTTCCCTTTGCTGGCAAATTTTACAAATCTTAGAGGAGTGATATGTGTCTCTTTCATTTAATGGTTCTTAGAATATGATGAACATGCCGTAAGGGTGAGGTAGACACAGTAGAAAAGTAGGCATTTTTATCTATCCCCATTCTGCTTAGAGGTGACTGCAGATGAGCTTTCTTTGGTTCCTCCAGTGTCATGATGAAGCATTTTTTTACCGAGCAGAATATTTGGAGTAGATATCACCACTGTGAAGCTACTTTCATTTTAAATAATGTTTAACATGAGGGGAACTGAGCATGTAAGACTACTGTACCTGAAGAGTAAGTGATTAGGTAAGTTTGTAATCTACTTAACTAGGTATTCTGCTCATATCTACTTTTGCCTGCCCCTTTCCTCTTATTTATCTCTTCATCCTCTAACAGGAAATGTGGATAGGATGGTGATACAGCAGTTACACACTGTGATAGCTTTAATTTTTTCCCTTCAGGAGCAGAAAGCAAGTTTCAAGTGCAAGGTTTGTGACCAGTGGTTCCCGAACAGATACTTCCTGCGGAAGCATATGCTGATGGAGCATGAAAACCAGCTGTATGAGTGCCGAGTGTGTTCCTTCAACTCGGTCAACCCAGAGAAGCTTAAGAGTCACATTATCAAGCAGCATGTAATCAAGAAGGAACGTAGTGGGACAGTCTCTCTCGACGACATTAAGGTAGACCTTGATGAGCTTATGACAAAACATACTCCTCGCAAAGTTGTCATGGAAGATGGGGTAGCACTTGGGCGTGATGCCAGCAATAAGATGCGGTATATTTGTGCCATATGTGACCGCATCTACACCAGCAAGTATTCCTTGGAGCGCCATGTTCGCTGTCATACGGGAGAGAAACCCTATGTGTGTGATGTGTGTAACTTTTCTACCAGCTACAGGGAGCATATGCAGCGACATATGACCAGTGTCCATCTCATTGTGCACTCTGATGAGCCCAAACTCAAGTATATCCCAAAGAACCGCAGAAAAACAGATGATAAAAATGTGTCAACTACTGAGGATGAGAATGGTAGTGAAGTGACTATTTTAGGACTTCCGGATAATGTCAGCGAAGAGAGCATTAATACCAGTCCAACCAGTTCTGAAGATACTACCACTTCTTCTTCAACTTCTGGGAAGAGGAGGAGGAACATCCTGCGCAAGCGTTTTGAGTGTGCAGCTTGTGGGTTGAAAGCTACACACAAGATTGACCTGGTCAACCATATCAGAGAAAAGCACCCAAATGCACACATTGAGTCACTGGACAATGGTGATGGCTCAAAAGTGCATCTCATTGTCACTGTGTCAAAGAAGGCTAATGCATCACGGCGGATGATGATCACATGTGCAGAATGCTCCAAGGTTTTCCATGACACATGGAAATATAAAGTCCATATGCGCTCCCACACCGGAGTAAAGCCCTTTGGATGCAGTGTGTGTTCTTTCTACGCCACCAGTAAAATGACTGTCCGTGACCACATCCATCGTAAACATAAGCAAGCTGACAACCCCAAGATTCTCCTACGGACAGTGGCCCTTGATGGCACAGTGGATCACGTGGAGCTAAGCTTGCCCCAGCGTGAGTTTAAATGTGAGCACTGTGGTGATCTCTTTGAAGACAACTATCGTCTCAAACTGCACAAGAAAAAGGAGCACCAGCAGGCTGCACCTTTCTCTTGTGTAGAATGCCACCACCGGGAGTGGGCACGTGCTAACATCCTCATCCACTGCATGACAGAACACAGAGACAAGGATATAGAGGGCTTAATCCTGCGTAACAATAAGCCTTTTACGGTGGGTCCCATCAAGGTGCCTACATGCCAGCAGTGTGACAAAGTATTTCCTTATCAGTCACAGTTGTACATTCACCAGAAGCAACACACAGGTGAACGCAGTTTTAACTGTGACATCTGTAGTTACAGCACGAACCTAAAGTCTGCCCTTGAACGACACATCCTTAAACATCTGGATGGAGATGCACCTGAAAAGGTAAGGAATAGGAGAACTAAGAGAAACAAAACATCAACATCATCAGATACCAGCAGTTCCTTTTTAGATGGTGACGAAGCACCTAAGGAAGAGAGGTCACAAAAGAAAAGGCCTGCCATTCCCTTTGTAAATGTTGACCATGTTGAAGAAGAGACAGCAAACCCAGAAAATTAAAATTACATTGACTAACTTTAAGTGCCTTCAGAAGGGACCATAGATGCCACTTAGCTACATGAAACGGAGTCTTCCTCCAAGCATTATACAGTAATTTTTAGTATGCTATACAGTTTGTAATGCAGTACAGTATATTAGACATTTGGTGCTTAATAGTTGTATGTTTATTAAGCAACTTATGTTAATTGTAGTTTTAAATACATTACCAATTGAGCTGTAAGTCAGAATAGCACATGCCTTTATATGACAATTGTTTGATGGTACTATCATGAGCAAAAAAGCTTACAGACAGTCCCCAGCCAATTACGGTATGTACTGCCTTCCGCATTTCTCATTCCTGCCAGAATAACAGGGTATCTTCTCCCGTAAGTTTTTATTTGTGCTGCATAGTGCTGTCATAGAAATATTTCATGTATCATCTTCCATAATGACAGCTGGCACTATCAACAAACATCGATTATGGTAGTACGTGTTCCCTAATTTAACTTACTACTACAGCTGGCTCCAATAATTTTCAGAGAAGAGTTTTAAGTTTAACACATTAATAACTAAAGGAGTATTTTCGCCTTTGCCTTCCCCATGCTTGAATTGCTTGATTTTCTACATTTGCTGTAATCTCACTGTAGATTGTAGTTTCATAGTAATACGGAGTGCTAAACCAACCTTAGTTTTGCCTCTGCTAATTTCTGTCTTCTATAGGATTTTTTAAAAGTTAAGGATTTTCCATCATTGCTTTTTATCATTCCTTGCGAGCTGTTGAACCATGTGGTGTGATGGTTTTTATAGCTTGTAAACGTTCATGCGAATGAGATTAAGAATGCAACTGATGCAAGTTCAGTTGTACTTGCCTTTGTTAGAGTACATACTAATTGCTGATATTCGTTAAATGTTACTTTTCACAATTTTTTTTTTTTTTTACTAGATACTTATCACTAATTCTTGACAGTTCACTATAGTGTTGCACTTTCTCATGTGTTATTTTTGCATGTGTATGAGATGCAATTCATATGTTGTCTTCCTTTAGTAATAATTAGTGCCTTCCCTTATGTGCCTTATCATAGGGAGTAATGTAACTGACTGAATGATGTTAAATTATGTAGGTGTTCTGTGCTGGTTTTTATATTGAATGGTGTGTTAATTCAGAAATGTGTGCTGTATTAGTAAAAGGATGCCAAAGTACAAATGCACTGATGAAATTTGAAGGTTACCGATTTATTAGTCTTGTGTGCTCCAAGAGTGAAACCTGCCTTGTTGTTCAAAGGAATACAGCTATTTAAAAAAAAAAAAAACTGACTTGTTGAGAATTTATAAAACTTATTAAACTTGTTCAGTTTGCAGTATTTTAAATATTAAAATAGTATTAAAGTTATGCATATTTCTCATTCCACATCCTCTGGTATGTATACTACAATCTTGTATATAGTGCATAGTTTGGTATTAAAAAAAAAATGAAAATGCATCATATTTTTTTTTTTTATTATTATTATTATTATTGTTGTTATGCAGACTTTATCACTGTGCTTAAAATTTCTAAAACACATTAGCTTCAACACTAAAAAACTTCCTGCCCTAAAAAAATATGTATGCACATATACTGTATATATTTAAAGTAGCTATCTCTGCACTGTGACCATGAGGGGAGGGGGAAACATTTTGATGAGAGATTCTGGCAAGGTTATGGACATTACTCAAACCACAACACACAGCTTACTTAGTTCCACACATTACTCAAGACTAGAACAGATGGTTCTGGTAATGTCTGGGAAGAATTTTCTGACCTTGTATACCCCTCACAGATACATATAATTTTCATGCAGCACATTTTACATCATCACCAGATCAGGAAAGGCCAAACTTCTTGTGACACATACTGTATATTTTGTTAAACTGTTATGAACTGCTGTCACTAGTGACAAAACAAAGAGGCAACTGCTCTTATCCTCTCGATCAGCTGGATAGTTTATGAGGCACTGCAGATGCCACATTCATTACCCGGCCTGGAGATGAGGAAAACTAGGCACTGATGATGTCAATTACCATCAATTTTGGTGAGATGCCAAAACAATATTTAACTTTTTCAGAGTGTGCTGTATTCAAGCATAGTTTTCTTTATCATCTATTCCTGACCTAAGGGCACTACAGTATGTAAGACAAAGACAGATAATAGCAATCCGACATAAAAAGTTTTGGCTTCATTGTAAAATTCTTAATTTAAGAATGGCTACATAAACCTTATAAAAATTTTAACATTAAGAAGTTAAAATTAGTAAAGCTTCTACTATGAATAAATTAACTATCCAGGTAAAAACCATTAAGTTAAAAAAATTACTTTCTATGCATTAAATGATATATTCTATCTTGAATAGAAAGCTTAAATTTGAAATAAAATTAATACATGAAATACTGAGGGCCTATATACAATGGGGAATTCAAACAGACTACAGCATGTTTACTCTAACCTGACAAAGATTCCTAACCACAGACAGCAGGAGTGATGAACAAGTGTTATTAGAGTGGATGGCTGATGTACACTTGGCTCCAAAAGTTCGTTTCCACGTACCACGTATGTTTGTGTCAACAGAGTTGGTAGCACTGCGAAGGGGCAGAGACAGTGTTATGGAGACGGAATATAGGAGGATGTTTCACGTATACTGACCCCACTGCCCAATTACAGTGGCCTGGTGATTCACATGGGTGTGATTGAATGCCATGTCGTGTAACGTCATTTAATAATAGCAAATCTAGCATATACAGCGCTGTGGAGACGGTGTGTGCAATGTCAGAGTCCGTCTCCAACAATTATTGTGTGAAACCCTGAATCTGAATCCAAAGTATTGGTATCAGTTGGTCTGTCAAGAATATAACAATATTGTTCTGGTTTGATATTTGTTGAGTAACTGATTCTGTCATACAGTTCAGGCGTGTAAGACACCCCTATGATTATTAATATAAAGGACGGTAATAGCATGTGCTGTTGTCAGTAACCGCTATTTTCGTTTATGGCTGCTGTCAACCAACACGTATTCCGTAAGTTACACGTAACCTATACAAATAGGGAGAAATAAATATAGTAAAAGTCTATGCAGGTGTATATTATGCTCAAATGAATGAATTATAAATACTACAGTTTTTATGATTGTTTGCGAGACATGAATGTCAGAAGAATATCACTACTAATACTGTGTCCATCCACCATTATTGTTAATGACCTCTTGTAGTCTTGCTGGTACTGATGCAACAGTACTGTAGATAATATCTGGTTGT
>JAGKTI010004861.1:0-19733 GCA_018397915.1 Birgus latro
TCACTAAGCCCATGTCCATCACGGCATAACAACCTTCACCAATATGTAACTCCTTCACCAGTTATAATCCCCTCCACCAATATATCTAATGCCACCACTTCAACCCCTCCACCAACACAGAATCCCCCAACCAATCTATAACCTATTCATCACTTTGTAACTCCACCCCCAGACCTAATGCAGCCTGGCGACATCGAGTGCCGAGACAACGTGCGTGTATCGGAGGGGACAAGCGACCTGGAGGTGCGGTGTGGGGAGACTCGTACACCCATCACGGTCACCTCACAGGGGAACGCTCTCAACATCACTCTCACAGCATCGAGCAACGTCTTCCCAAAGCGAGGATATGTGGCTTACTTTAAAGGTGAGGGACTGGGGTGGGGATGTAGGTGTGCAGAAGAGGGACAGAGGTAGTAGGTGTGGGGAGGAGAGGGATAGAGGCAGGGTGTGAAAAGGAACAAGAGAAACAGGAAGAAAGAGACAGGATAGAAGGAGGGAGGCAGGGAGAGGAGTGGGGTAGGAAGAAAGAAGGAAGAATGTAGGAGAAAAAGAGAGAGAGAAACAGGGAGAAGAGAGGAAGTAAGAAGGAAAGAGAGGGGGAGACAGAGAAAAGAGAGGAAGTAGAAAAGAGAGAAACAAGAAGAGAGGGGGTAGGAAGGGGAGAGGAAGACAGGGAAAAGAGAGGAAGTAAAAAGGAGAGGAGGTAGGAATGGAAGAGGGAGACAAAAACAAAAGAGAGAAATGAGAAAGAGTAAGAAAGAGGAAGACAGGGAGAATAGAGGAGGTAGGGTGAAAGGAGGAGAAAAGGTAAAGAAAGGAGGTGGAAAGAACGAAGAAAGACAAGTTGCGGGAGGAAAGTGTGTGGATGAGGAAAGAAGCAGGATGTAGAATGGAAGGAGGAAGGCAGAGGGGTGAAAAAAGAAAGAAGACAAGGAGCTAAGACGAAAGCAAGAAGGCAGAGAAAAAAAGGCAGGAAGTGGAGAGGCATGGAGTTGTTACTGACCTCACACTCTCCTTCAACACCACAACCATATTTTGACTGCAAGCTTCCACCTGCTGCAGACTCTATTACTTTACCACCCTTGTACGTTCTTTCTGAGGGTGGTAAAACGAAGGGAATTAAGTGTGGTAAAATGTGAGGCACAGGATGGTAGTGATTATGGGGATTTAAGAGAGAGGGTGCCAGGGAAAGAGGGGAGGAATGAGAACAATGGGAAGTCAGGCTTGAAATGATGGATTGTGAGAGGAAAGTGCAGTAGTGGATAAAGAATGGAAAAAAAAAAAAGATGAAAGGAAGAGGGCATAGGAATTTTAAGCGAGGAAAAGGTGCCAATTCATCAGCAACGCAACCTCGTAATATAATTACCTACTTTTTTAAACTTTATTCTTGCTACCATCAAATGATTCTATTCAGCTTAGGACAGACATCTAGCAGTGAATCAGTTAATGAAGACTAAATCTAAGTCCTTCATTTCAGTCTCCCCAAATCTAGATAAAACAGTCAAGTGGTAGAAAGAAAAACACTAAATACAGCATATCATTCAGATTGGAGGGGTTAATTATGAAACAAAATGAGTGCTAACCATCTGTTCCGTGTGCCAGTGCTGGGGTGTGAGACACCGCCCATTCCTGTTGATGGCTACCTCTCTTACCGCAATGCAACCCACGCTGAGTTTTGGTGCTGCGTCCACCATGTATTCCCTGACACTCTGACACGACGCAGGGTCCTTCATTGTGGTGCCCGTGACCAGGCATGGAACGACACCCTTCCAGATTGCATAAGTGAGTGCAGTAAAGGGAACAATGTATTATCTTGAATATTGGCTTCACTAACTGGTCACCACAGTCTTTCATACCCACCCAGATCTGTTGTCCAGTTCAATGGCTTTTCTTGCACCCAGATTTTTCATTAAGGTCCCTCAGGTTCAAATTTATCATTTTTATATTATTTTTTGTCCTTATTTACTTCAGGTGCTTGAAATTCCTCTTCCCTTACAAAAGTACACATCCCATTCTCAGACTGATAGACAAAATTTAGTCTCATTTTCTATTTTTTCTTTTCATTTCACTGTTATTAAATCTATAAAATAATCCAGGATCAAGTGCATACTTATCCACTATATTCTTTTCATATTTGGCAGCTTTTGTATTTGTGTGTGTGCGTGTAAGAGAGAGAGAGAAAGACAGAGAGCAAGGAGTGGACCATCATTTTAACTGTGGTGTTCTCGCCATATTCATTAAGATTCCTGAGATTTATAGTTACTTATGTGGCTACCAAACATTTCACAGCTAAACTAGAGTGAATAATGATTAAAGAAAATATGACTAAACAAAGAGGTACAGTATCTGATAATAACTCATTAATATGGAGTTTTTTTCACTGTAAATATTAATTTGGGTTGTGTAAACAGCTGCAAGTGCCTAATAAAACAGGTATAGTTATAAATATGGGTTCGTATTTTCATTGGTTTCAGAGGCCCTTATAGCACTTTGTCCTTACTAGTGTAATATTGCATGTGGTGTATTCATAATCCCTCATATGTTATTTATGCATTGTAATTCCCTGTTACAAAGTTATAAATAACATACTAAATCAGATTAAATCTATAAGAAACAGATGCTAGGGAGCCTCCTCAAATGACAAGGCCCTTAATCTGTGTACAGACCTGGAGGTGCTGCTTGAAAACGGCAACATCACGATGGATGAGTACCGCATGCTGGTGAACGGCTCGTCTGGACAGGTCCAGGCTGAGAAGTACCGCCAGGCACATCTTGTCTACGGTGGGGTTCATTTACAATATTTTCCTCTTTATCACAGGTCTCTGAAGATACCCATTAAAGTACTGTACTGTATTAAAGAAAAAAAATAACTTCATTACTGTATAGTACATCAGTTTTAAATTTTGTGATGCTCTGGTCAGTATACAGAAGAGTGAAGTTCAGTACCTTTACTTTACTCCCACTGTGCTAATTTCACTAAAACTACACAGCACTTAATGACCCAGTACACAGCAAAACTAGCTTCAACATCATAGATATTACAGTAGTGGCTTAACTCACACACCAGAGATGTCTTCTGCTTTATTCTTGCCATATCTGTTAATTTTGTTCATATAGGATTTTTTATTTATTTTATTTTATTTATTTAATTTTTTTTTTTTTTTTTGAGGTGGAGGAGTTCAATGTAGCTATGGCCCCTTCAGTACAAGGCTTTTCCTAAGTTGAAAAAAATGTTCTGATAGCAGATAAACATTAAGGGCATCACCAAAATTAATATGGCTAAAACAGTGTGGAAAGGCATACAGATGACAGCTATGCCCCTACATTTTGATGAACAATTTCAGTACCCCTGTGCAGTCTGCAAGAAAGTAGAAAGGTCACATTTCTGTTATTTTTCCATCATGTATTTAATCCCCTGAATCTGATCTGGGCATTGTCTGTTTTAAATTATTGTATTCTTATTGCTACAAAATTAATCCAGCTAACAAACAGCCTCTCAAACTGAAGGGGTTTATTAAGGCTCTTCTCCAATTCAAAAGTCTACCCATAATTGAATAATACATGTACTGTCAGATTATGGCAAAAATAAAATGAAAAGGATGTCTCTGGTCTAGAAGAATGTCAAAAATGGTTGCATACAATGGGGATCAGTTGTAGAATGATGATTTACTGTGTTATGCCCTCAGACCTAGTGGTGCCGACAGTGATCATGACAGTGTTGGTGCTGGGTAATGCAGCTGTCGTGTTCCTCATCATATACTGCCGCAGGTGAGTCTGTCCGCCATACACATCCTTTTCCTCCATTTCTCACCCTTACTAATGTCAATCCTCCACCACACACACACTTTGTCTCCATTTCTCACACTTATTTCCAACCACCACCAAACACAGCCTGACATCTGTCCCTCATGCTGACTCACACTACCTCACACTCTAGGGCCTGTATTCTGATTAGCTATGAGGCTTTCTATCATGTCTTTCTTATTAGTTTATTTTTGCATATAGTTTCTTAATAATCTCTTGTATGTCTGGCCATGTGGAGCAAGTGGAGAGTAACTGACTAGAGAGAGTGACTGACTAGGAAAGTGTGACTACGGTGGAGGGAGAGACTAGGAGATGGAAACGGAGGAAGAGGAGGAGGGGCATTTGCATAAAAGTGCTGTGAGATGGAGGGACTGCAGAGGACAGGACGACATAGAGGCAATTTGTTTGTGGCTACCCCCATTGGAATTAATGTGTCTGGCTGTAGATGGATAGGTGTTATTTGTACAATCTGTGTTGATATTAAGAAAGATGCAATGTTGGTAAATGCTGCAAACTGACAGGTGTTATTTATACGATCAATGTTGATGTTAAGAAAGATGCAATGTTGGTAAATGCTGCAAACTAACAGGTGTTACTTATGCAATAAGTGTTGATATTAAGAAAACTGTGCAATGTCGATAAAATAAAAGCGCATACCGAGGCGTAATTTTAAAAAACACACACACCAAAATAGAAGTTATTGAAAGCCTCCTCTGCTCATGAGAAAATGGGCCTAACACAATGAAACCCTTCGGTCCAATCAAGTCTTTTTCCACATTACTCTTGCTATGTATGGATGTTTTATTCAGCATAAGATTTATCTTGCGAGAGGGACTAGATGCACCACAGCCATCCCAAACCCTCCACTACTTGAGACTCTTGTTACCTAAATGTAAATCATCTGATAACTGGGGGGGGGGGAGTAGCAGCCAATCCTATATTACCCCAAGCAAGTAACAGCCAATCCCATATAACCCTGAGCAAGTAACAGCCAATCCCACATTACCCCAAGCAAGTAACAGATAATCTCCTACTGCTCCATATGAGGCTTAGGTGCCCATGGATAAGGTACTTCTGGCACATATATTTAACTCCTTAATAACTAATCGCATTGGTCACTTTACTTTCCTTGTGTTGTTAAGGTGTTAAAGGTAGATGACCAGACAGCCTAATTCCCCTGAAGGCATCATAACATAAATGAAAATCTCCAGTCACTTCTTTTAGGTAAAAACGTGGTAAGGCCATCACTACAATGCAGCATTCTACAGTAATAACTAGACTGCCAAGCAAGCATAAACTGAAAAAGATATTGTTGGACAGATGGTGTTAACACTCCAGCACCCTTAACTTACTTCACTCAACAATCACCCTGTCACCACACCTACTTGATCACTTCACCCTCACTGTCTCTTATCCCAGTTACCAACACTTGTACTTTAATCTAATGCAGATTTCCAATGCTCTTTTATTATTGTTTTGAAAACTCAGATTCTGCACTGAATGATTTCCTTTCATGCTGATTTAACATACCTCGGGCTAAGCGTTGACTACTGTACAGCTCTTCCTTCATCCAGTACAACAACATGCTACCACAGCTGTCCTTGCCATTATGCTACCCCTGCCAACCACTGCTTCTGCTTCAACTGGCTTGTATGGCTTATTTCCATACCTGGTGTTGCTCTGCCCCAGTTTCATACTAAACTGAAAGTAATCAACTTCAGGCTTTCAGTAAAAACCAGGGTATCAAAGCTTTGTAATTTAGACTGAAAAATAAAAAATAAACTCTATGCCCTATTCAGTGAGAGGAAGGGGTAAATTGATAAATTTGTAGATGTTGCTTGAACAGATGCTTCCAATTCCTATTCAGTAATGGTGAATCACAAAATGGCTTTAGAAGGAAATTTATAAGACTTACAATTACTCACCAGCTACCCAAGTTCATTGGTATCATCTCACATGAAACTGGGGCTGCAATCATGTCAAGTGATTATCAGGGCTTGGGAATGCACAGCCAAAACCAAAATTTTAAGCATAAACTGTACATTTTGGCAGTGCATAAATGAAATTCCAATCAACAGGTGTTCCGGCTCGGTAATTCACAACGATGGTATACAGTACTTGATTTGACTTCTAGCTGAATAAAGGCACAGTGGAAAGATGAGGATATGGAAGCCACTTTTCCACCTACTTGTCTTTGCTCACAGGCAGGGGAGGGGGAGGAGGTATGAGGGAGGCCATGAGGAGGCAGAAGGGCAGAAGGGGGAGACTAGTACTGTAGATCTGCCTGAGAGTCACCTACACATATAACCGCTGTAAGTGATCCAGTGCCGCTACCCTGCACGTTGCTCACAGCATGATCAGAGGCAACTGATATCTTAAAGAGAACCAAACAGTTAACTCAACTGCATATTGCTGTAACTGCAATCTTATTTGCATTGCAGGCTAAATTCTCTAAACTGCACGAAACTTACAGCATGAATGGGGTAACTGCTGCCAAATGGGGGAAAAAAAAGGACCTTGTCTGGTAATGGTGCAAATGTATGGTATTCTGTGGCACACTTACACTCTCTTGACTCTACACTCATTTCTGTGACTGGATGAGACTTCCCTGCTAAATCTTCTAGCCTCTTTAACTGCAAGGCCATCAAAAAACACAGTGAAACAGCATGATATTAAATTTATAAAGTGAGTATGGAGTGTTTATCCTCTTCTGACTATCATTGTTACAGCAACCTGCATTGTCCTGCCACCCTACAGTATTTCCCTGCTTGCCACTCCTGCCACCCAGTATTATTCCTTGTCAATCCCTACCCTGCCATGCTATTCCCCATTGTTCCAAACTCATGCAACAACAGTACATCGCTTCCCACAGTCCGCTACAGTAAATTCTGCAAACTGTATATTTCCATCTTTCCCCTCAATGCTACAGCAACATCAGCAACTCCCCACTGTCCTCATCAGCTGGACACTACTCCACACTCCTCTACTACTTCACACTTCTCCCCACAGAGGCATTATGGATGACGGTGTGCAATGTGAGGAGCTGGAGTCAATCAAGGCCAACCCCGAGCCCCCCGACACTCTAGACACAGAGCCGTGCAACGTTTAGCTGCCAAGGTATACCCGAGGGGGGCAGCTCGGGTACTCAAGGCTTCCTCTTGCCTAATAAAGCATCAAGGGGAAACCTAAAGGTATGCTAAACTGAAGGTCCCTGTCTAAAGAAAAATCAAAAGATGCACTTGGCCAGTTTCACTATCATAACAGCATGAAAAAACTAAACTAAAATAAACAGAAGTACAGTACACATACCCACTACCATAAACAAATTGGTTACAAATGCCAATAAAACTTTCTGCCCATTTACAATCCTGTATAGTTCTGTAATATCTTTCATAGAAAATGCATGACTGATTTATTTGATCTGCTACATTAACATAACTGAAACAAGTACAGTACATATCAAGTTGCTAAGTTCTTATGAACTGTAGGCTTCCCTGGATGATAATGGATGAGTCAGAACTCAGAAGAAGCTATGGCTTTGTCAGTTCAGTCTGACTGAAATGAAATGAGTCCAGGATAACAAAATATTAGCATGAATTTAATACTGTACTGAGATACTGTTAACAGAACTTTAGATACATAACGCTATCATCCAATACATAACTTCAGCAACTCTAGGAACACATTGGGCAGTTATTCAAAGGCCAAAATTGTCAATGCGGTTCAAATTATTGCCTGACACTGTCAGGCCTGACTGAAAGTTTGTTAAAAGCATAAACGGCCATGTGGAAAGTTGTAAATTAATTTAAGATGATAATATCACGGTCCTGTAGTGACTGATACTACAGCACATACCAGAACTGAAAATATCAATGCCATATTTAAAGTACCTTATTCCATAATTTTATTACAGGAATTTATTGTATTTTAGAACATTCTTAAAGTGGCAGTACTTAAATATCACTGCATATATTGTAACCACTTTGTTTGCAAGAGGTTTTTATTAGTGACAATTTCTACAAGCACTGCACCAGTAGTCAAGTGCATGCACTTAAAACCAAAGGTATTACTTGGGCCTGGATACTACTTGCTAATAGTACACAGTACAGACAGGCAAACAAAATTATGAACTTAGTGATGAGTCATGTGTACTGTGGATACAATAATACAAATCAAACTGTATACCATAGCTGTCAGTTGTTTAATGTATTTTTTAATTTTTTACCACTGAATCTGCATGTGCCATATTAGCATATTACACAATGCAGTAGATAGCTCACATATGGCACTCTGTCACTCATGTAAATATAAGTAAAGGCCTCCAGCCGTACAACCGAGGCCGAATGACAGCAACACCTCTCAGTATCCAAATAATAAGTGCAGTCATCTTATTAATGAACTCCAGAACATTTATGCTGTGCTTACTGTTTTAGTGTTAACAATAATACTCATTCACTACAATAACTGATGCATGTGATCTGATAACCACATTAACTGAGTTACTGGGCAAAAATACAATTCAGTATCTGATAACTCATTCTGGACTTACAAATACACAGTACAGTAGTGCTGTCTTTATAAATGTCACATATCCTGTCTTGTTAGAGTTTCTGATGTCTTTATAAATGTCACATATCCTGTCTTGTCAGAGTTTCTGGTGTTCAATAACTGTGACTTCATCATCCAAGGATACTTTTCATCATATTTGTAAGCAATATGCAGAAACCATAATGCAGTTGGTTCTCAAATACTGTACTTCACTAATAAGTTATTATGTACAGTAGTAGAGAAGCAAGTCTTACATTCAGTATTAACACTTTCCTGCACCTGACCTGAGGTGATTCTAATCCACCATCCCACACCAGTATTTTCCTGATGTGTGGACTTCCCCCCCCCCCCCCTTTTTTTAAACCAGCAAATGATGTAAAAATTACTGGTGGATAAGTCAGGACAATGGAAATTTTAACCTTACTTTCTAAAGCTTTGATTTTAAGCTGATTGCCAAGCAAGGAAAACTCACTTCTCTGGGAAGAAAGTATGCATGAGGAAAAAGAAACCTACAGTAAATGAAGATAAACATAAGTGTAAAGACAGAATGCAGAGAAAAAAAATTACCATGCCATTCCGATCTTCCTTTGAAGGGAATCCTGACATGGAGGTGAGGTGTGAAAGGGGAAAGAGTGGAAAAGGATTTGTTCTGTTCAATTAAATGTGTTGGTCATGGAAGCGTGGGGATTTGTAGGGAAAGGGGAAGGGGCTTGGAATGAGCTTATTCAGCACAGTATTATTCTTTGTAATAAAACAAAAACTACTGACTGCCTAATAACCTTTGAACAGATCTCCTAAGCAGTGGAAGGGTGGCGAGTTTTGCAAATTTGTGGAAGGTAAATCTGTTACTGAGGGGCTGGGTTGATGGGTGGAAAACAGTAGAAAACAATGCTATACAAAATCTTGGCTACTGGGTTCAAACTAATGTTTTCTAGGTGTGATATTACTGTTGCAAAAGTAGGGATGAAAAAGATGCAAAGATCACATCACAGGTACAAGAAAGTGTGTAACGAAGCGTTTATAACTGTGAAAGTCTCGACCCTCTGATCTGCTCATCCATAATAATTTCTTGAACATTTTGAAATTTATGACTGACAAATATATTGTACTCTAAAGAAATATATACATATATACCCCAAACTTAGTTAACTCTATTACAGCTAGGGTTTTCCTAGCTGCAAAAATTATCTGGCATTAACCAGAATCAAATAACTACACTAGACGTGAAAGGAGTTGGGGTATTCAGTATGGTATCCTTAGTGATATACAGTAATGCCAGGATACTCTTGTCCTAGAGAAAAGTTAAGCAATGAATCACCTTCCCTCCCTCTTAACAGGTTACAGTGCCTATAACCCTAATGCACTGCAGATTGTTGATTTTAATATTCCTTGTATTAGATCAGGTTGCGTTCACATTTAATTCAGTAGTCAAAATCTATTGACATACAAAAAATTCATACAACTGACAACTCTTCTATTTACTCACCCACTGGATACAGCGGTTTTATTAACTTTCTAACATCTTTTTTGTATACAAATCATGAACTTATGTACAGATTCTCAAGCAGTACATTACAGTACTGTATATGGCTGGCCATTGCGCCTCAGAGCTGCAGTGTTTAAAGGTAAAATTGCTAATTTTTTGTCAACCTTAACGGTAAGAACAATATTTTTTGGGTGTAGACTCTCATGACCACTAGGAAATATTTATATTTTTGAGTGATGTAGATGGATTAGTCTGTGCTGACTTGCAGTGTTATACAGTGTCTGTGCAGCAGAGATTGTACCAGTAGAGAGAATTATAGTAGTGTAGAAGGGACATTCTTAGTTTATATATATTGTCAAGAGACTGTATTGTGTATGGAAGTGTGTATAAGTACTCAAACAAAAAGGCAAAGCAACATTCCAGAGGTAAACACTAGAGCAATTAATGTTCCAAATGTAAATCATATTCTGTTCAATAGTTTCCTTTCATATATTGTTCTAAACATTGTAACACAGACTTGTTTGGCTGTGAGTGTGTGTAGCCTATGCAGTGGCCATCCCTACAGTATACCACCATTAATTTTTAGTTTCCTTGACCACAGGAATTCACACTCCTCAGATACCTTACACAGACTAACAGTAAAGAAGGAAAAGGTATTTGGTTCCATGTGACACAAGTTTGCCATGTTGAAGGATGGGAGAACCTGTACCAATGGAAGCATGTCTGTTAAAATCAGTTACCACAAGACAAAATACAATGTTTCAACACCACAGTTGTGAACAACCTTGGTAATATCTCATTTACAATACTTAGTGTTTAGTGTGAGAGGGGAAGTTTGGCTTACAAAGTAACCTGTACAGTATACCTGATAATGTAACACAGCTATTACAATTATTAGGCAACTTATATACCATAAACTCTCCATTCACAAGGTCACCAGCCAGATTCAACATTTTGATGTCTAACTGATCAATCAAATTGTGTGTGTGTGTGTGTGTGTCTTTCGCTCTCTGTCTGTCTCAGATTAAATGTCTGGAGTGAGTACTCTAGGCCTGGGCCCCTACACTCTGACTGGGGCAATAAAGGATTAGATAATGGCTGGATGGGTATACAACCTCTCTCTCTCAACCATGATGGATGATTTAAGTAGGTACTATTGAGTTATATACCTCAGATTCATTCTCATCGTAAGTGCCAGGACCTACTTGCCTAGCCCCGGGCTTCAACGCTCCTCATAGGGCAACGTAGGATTGGATGATGGATGGTTAATATTGCATGTTAGCCCCAGATCTCTCTAATCAAACAAAGCAGCCAAAATCAAAGTTTATGCTCCGTTACCACACTGCAGTTACACCACTTTGTACCAGGCATATAAGAGGCAAACTTCCCCTTTTAAGACTGTGTGCAAGATGATAATTATAAGCCTGTATATAAGACAGATCTTTGTGAAGAAACTTCAAGTAGATTTTACCATCAAGTATCAAGAAAACTGTCTGACTTAATTATTGTGATGGAAATGTACAAAATTGTCCAGTATGTCTGTAGGTTATAGGAAAGCTTTTAATGTCTGCCGTGCTTTTACAAACATGTGAGAATGCTCTAATTACTACAGAATTTTAATGTACAGTGTGTGGTTACTCGTACCATTTTATATTTTATTTCTTCCTCTGTTTTAAGTCCCTACAATCACCAAACCAAAGTTAGAAGAGACCTTCCTGGTAATTTCAACTCTGTGCTGTATTTATGTCAATTTGGAGATTTTGTAATGCCCCTTTCTCAGCAAATTATTTTGCCTATTACATCTTATTATTGTCTTGTAAGATGTTGTTGTTTTGAATACCTAATGCCAAACTCTCTGGCTGAGCAGACCCACTGACCACAGGTAAACAACTGGTTCTACAGGGCCATCCTACAGGTACAGTACAGTACATACACTCTGCAGGGAAAATGGCCTCACCAGGATAGGACCAGGATTGTTCTCACGGCAATGTGTAAGAAATATGAGGAGATTTGGCTCCTGAGAGGACAACTCAGCTGCTCCATCCAGGGTCACAATGCCACCACATGCAGGCTCCTCTTCAGCACCTGATTTTGTAAGTTACTGAAGCAATCTAAGTAGATACTTGAAATAAAGAAATGTTAAGGAGAAAAATAAGGTGTAATGTGCATACCTTAATTGCTGAGAAAAATGTGCTGTACTATGAAATCTCCAGAGCCACTCAAAATATGGCCCTTAGTGTAATGGTAATGTGTAACAATTTGTACAATATCATGGCCATTACCCCTGTACTGCACCAATACACCCACAACATTTGGGTTATGGAGGCACTTGTACCACATTCATCAACAACCTTACCCTTCTCTACACATACACTTTTAAACATCTCAACAGTTCACACCACTACACCCACACACACACAAATGCTCATCATAACCATACACAACAGACCTGGCTCACTTAATAGTACACCCCCCTCCATCCACCCATCATCCAATCCAACGCTGCCCCATGAACAGCATAGGAGCCCGGGGTTAGGCAAGTTGGTCCTGACATTTAAGATGAGAGTGACCAGCCTCACTCAACCCTAAGTGGCACCACGTGAGCAATAAACCCCAACCACCCCTAACGTTACATATGTACCTCACTTCCTGGTACCTACCTTTTCCGTAAATTGTTTCTTAAGCCCTATCCACAAGGTTATATTTATGTGTCAGTAAGTGAACATACTGAGTATGGTACATACTTAGCAAATGAGCAATCATAATGGGTCCACATAACTCAGTGACAACCAAATTACTCCCTTGTGGCTCTATGAACAACAGGATGCTTGTTGTTGAGTTCAAATAAATATGTAAACAAAAAATAAATGAAGAAATAAAAAATAAAAACAGTACCAAGAATGACACTGAGGTTGAGTGAGTCACCAACATGGAATGGAAGAAAAGGCAATTGGACCAGAGATGTGGAATTGGTGAACTGATTAATAAAAATAATACAGTGAGGTGGTAGGGATATACAGGTACACAGTATCTGGTACAAACACGTAAATACACAAACCTATACAACCCACTTCTACATCACAACTTTAAACTCCCTCATTCCAATAATATTCATATTTTATTGTTGCTACTTTCAGAGGTTTTAATTAAGCTTGGCAGAGACTTTTCACAATGGATGGGTTAAGTGTGGTTTTCAATAACCCTTTCAATATGAGAGTCCTTTCTTAAGATGAATAAAGCATTTGCAAGTAGCATGACTAATTTTAACTAACTGATCATCACTGAGTTGTCTTTATCTGTGGCAATGTGTGTGCACCTCTAGATCATACTAGATATTTTGAACTTTTCTACAAGTTAGCTAGTCAGATCATCAGATATTTTCATGACTCACAGACAAATATCGCTCGTCTCTTTCAGGTTCAGAATTTCATAGTATCAACTGCATTTTTTTTTTTTTTAAATAGGTAAAGTTTGTACTGTTCAACCAAAGTGAAAATTCATACTGTCAACTTACCTAGTTCCAGACTGTGTTATTAGGGTAAAGTATTTAATTTTTCCATTGTGTGTTTTGTCTGATATGAATGTACTCAGTGGAAGATGACTATAGGTGTTGCTAAAAATAAGTCTTGTGAAATATAAAGAATGGTCTGCCAGTGTTTATAAGATTTAGAGCATACTGTATGTTAACTGTACTCATCCATATTAATTTTAAGTCAAACAAAATGAATGAGTAACAGGACTTACTGCAGGTTGTACACGAGTGACTACATCATTCCTGTACAGAAATTCAAGACAGTTAGCAGTACTGCACAGTGACTAATCCCTTCAGTCTCATAATTTATATTTTGTTTTTGCTAACCTCCAGACTATTATATTTAACATCGAGGATATTTTTTACACTTCAGGGGTTCGATATCAGACAAACTACCTTCTTCTCAGCTAAAGATCTGCCCTATACTGAAGATAATTATCTGGTGGTCGTGTGCTTAGAAAACAAATGTTATCACGTTGAAGGGGTTAACTAATGAGAACCCACTTTACTGACTGGCTAAAGTATGCAGACTAATGAGATATTGTTTCCTGCACACCCTCTACTCACACTTTAGCTGGAGGGAAATAAAAGACTGGACCCTATACCTAATGCACACTTATTATCTGAAGTTACACCACCAATGCGAATGTCTGTTATTTACTCTTACTATCTCCAAGTGGTGTTATTTAGTTCAGGAGTGATGTTTCAACCTGGGGTGATAGATATAGCCTACAATAACCCTATATGACTAAGGTTCTTAAGCTGAATGAAAATGTTCTGCAGCCACAAAAATAAATCATACATCGTTCCACCCTACCTCACCACATCCTAGGGTGAGAAAAAAGGTCTGGATGATGATAAGGATGAATTATTTAACTGAGTCCGACTGTGAAATGTTTGGCTGCTACTGGATATATAAATATAAACAATCTTAAACACTACTTAAGCAACAGAAAATTAATGAATATACCCCAAGCTGGCCACAACTCAGTGTACACCTTACTCATATGTTACTCCTGAGAGGTGTAATGCTGGTGCTGATACTGTCAATACCTGTAATGTATGGTGAACAGCTGTGCTGGTGTGTGTACGGTAGTGTATGGAAGAAGTGTACTTGGAACAGCCTGATATAGTATTAATGATACTCCTGTAATATAAAAAACATACTGGTGAAGCACTTAGAAATAATTGTGAGTATAAAACCAAACACAACATATTTAATTTCTACTCAACTAGGTCAAATTTTTATAACTTATATTGTACTTATTTCTGCTTCCACAATGTTTTTTCCTGACTGTAAGTCTGTGTGTGCCAAAGACAAAATGCATAATAAAGGTCATTATGACTAATGTCTCTTTCTTATCCTATTTTTTTCAGGTAATGAGAGTGCTATTTTACAGTATGACACTGGTTTATATTTCATGCATACATACATTACTGTACACCATTATTACCAATATTCATCATGATATTTTATGTACTAACTCCTTTTTACAGCCGACATACAACCTCCAGCATGGCTCATCTCGGTTTTTCATTCGTTCTTTCTACAAAACTTCTACTGGTTTCATATGTCACACATCTGGAGTACTGTTCAATAGATCAGCATAAAATAAAGGCTATCCATTCAGTCACGCCCTTAGTTATAATATCTCGCTCTTCAACGTCTTCATCTCCACAGAGTGTATATTCTGTATCTGAATTTTCATGTTTTTCAGTGTTTTGCACTATATACAGTAAGTGCTTGCAAATAACATAAAAAATGTTCCAGATAACTCATGTTATCAGCATAAATATTACTGACATGATACTGAAATACATGTAAAAAACATTAATTGGTTCTGCCACTCCTGATTTTGACCTTATCTGTTTTTCTTTTTTAACTTCTAATGCTTTTATTTTTCTAGATGAAACAGTGAATTGTTAATAAATCACCTAAATAAGGGCTTAGAATAATATAACACTTCTTACACCAATCAGCTGACATCACCTTCAGTGAGTCTGACTCAGTGAATTCAGACCAGTGTTTTAGTAAGTTCAACTCACCTCAATACTGGTTTGTAACTATACCTGGTATCAAACATATTTAATCCCATTACGCTGTAAGTGCAAGTTTGGTGCTTCAAAGTGTCAAGTTTTATCTCTGTTCTGAAATATGCAGCTATCCTTCAATTCCAATGATGCACTGGCACTTCCCACAAAATCTCCATTATTCAGGCAATATCTAATACTATCTGAGAAAATGGGAAAAGATTTTAAGTTGCTGACATTTGCAGAAAAATTACTGCTGAAGTTGTTGTTTGCAGGAGCCTAGTGGACATTAAATGTTTGTCACAGTGGGGTATGCATTTACAGAAGAGTTCTGGTAATCTGATTATTTGTACTTATCAACAAGTCATGATGGAAAAACATCACTGTTTTAAACAGCGTTATTTTTCACGTCATGTGCTTGGCTCATATGCTGCACGTTTTCATACTGGCATAAAGCACATTATGTGTGCGTTCAACTTATGTGATTCTCTTTTCCAAAGACAAGTAAAAGGTATCCAGTCTTTCCTTTACATGCAAATCCTCACATCAACTGGGAGGCTGGACTGTGCTGAATTAGGTTTGGCTTGCAGGAATCAAGTCTGCAGTATTTATTACATGCCAATTCTCCCATCAAATGTGATGTCAGGCCATTTGGAATTTCTTTTGACTAGTGGGAAACAAATATGTAGTGTCCTTCGTTGACTTTCATGCTACCTGGAGTAAGCCAAGTCAAATGGGGCCCAGTAAACCTCACACAACCACCCACACACACCTCTGCTCATAAATGTTCAATAGCCTTTACTGATTTAGTAGGGTACCTGTACTTCAGCACATATTACATTACATAATCTTGTATAGTACAATCTACTAAATCTACAAAATTGTCTGAACTTTGTGGTTACTAGTTAGGCAAGAGGGGAATGGCCAAAGTTGAAAAAATCACAGGATGAAGGAGTAAAACAACAACTGTATATATACATTAGTAACCTACTGACAAAGCAGTGATGAAGGAGGTGTGTGATGGTCAAACCGACACTTCTGATGATGGTTTGACATGCTGAGGAAGCTTCTGGAGTTCATGCTGTGGAAGATAAACTTATTAACAAAGCAAAAACTATCTGACATTAGGCAATGTCAGCAATAAAAATAAATTACTTGACTGCAATCCAATATAATGCTGTTAGTAACAAACCATACAAAGTATGGTTGTATGTACAACAATTTAGAGTATGCACTTCATTCATGCATTAGAAATGATTCTGCTAATTTTGTGCACACTGGTACCATATGTATTGTTTACTGGTTTCACTTTATAGTTCCGCAGTTCATGGCATGGCACTTGATGCTTCACAGCTAGACACTCCAATCCAGCGATTTCATTATCTAATAACATTTTTTTACATGACAGATGGGAGCACCCATCATCCACTCACTCAGTGAAGTACTGCCTTCAGGTCACTCTACACTACGTGACAGGCCAAATGGTTTATTGTGAACCAGGTAACCATTTACTATGTTGGGTTCAGTGGCAGCCTTGTTATGCAGTCCCTTATCCCTGAGGTCACAGTCTATTACTTCATCCCAAGTCTTTTTCGGTCTGCCTCTTGCAACCCTACATCAGATGTTCGCTCTTCTCACCTCCCCCAACCAAATGTCATCCTCCATCCTCTCCACGTATCCATACCATCTCAATCCATCTCTCCTCATCACAACACCAATACACTCCAGTCCCATTTTTCCTCTCAACTCTTCAATCATAATCCCCCCAAAGTAAAAAAAACAAAAACAAAAAAATCCTATTTAACCCTCATCCAAGTGTAGGGACCTGGGATTAGGCAACCATCATTCAAACCAAAGCCACTGGTGCCTCAACATAACAGAAAAACCTCTGGCCATCTCTTGGACTTGAACCTTAGAATATGCCACAATATGCTCTGACCAGCGCTCTCTACTAACTGCACCACCAGATGTAATTTACTTGGACTTGGTAGGGGAGAAAAAAAGGGGGAGGGGGAGAGGGGGGGCTTACTGCATAATGATTTCTGACCTTCAGCTCAGATGCAAGGTGTTCACAACCACCCTGGCTTTCATTCATCAAATATTCAAGTCTCAATAATGCACTTAAATGGTTCTCACCCTGGTAACTTTCATAGCGACACCCTCTGGAAGATTACGCTGGATATACTCAAGGAAGGTGTCAGCAGTGGACTGTGTGAGGCGCGGGAGTGATAAAGTGAGGAAATGGGTTCTAGCTTCATACTGCACTCGGTGTTTCTTGTAGATGTGCACTGACTTCAGTAATGTCCACCGCTGTATGTGCTTTGTGGGCCAAGCTCTGTGGAAGATGCAAGCTTTTATACTGATTTATATCTTTTTCTGTTGGGCTATAGAGTAACTTGTGGAGAGGCGTACAGATTTTTCTGAAACTATATTTCAGTCAGACAGGGAGGTCTGATTCTGCAGCTGGATACCTTTATATGGTGCAACTGACATAACAAGGCTCCCTGGTTATTCAAACAACCTCATCCCCATCCCTATCCCCCTAAAAGAGGATGGTGAACTGTAAGAATAATGCAACTTCACTCTTCAGTCCACCTGGATCACATTCAGGTAAACCTGGGGTCACAAGTTCACAACAATAAAAAGGATTCAATTTTTGTCTTATAGCTTACAGCCTTGATGGGGAGAAGCTGAGTTTTAAAGTCTGTAATTACTGAAACTTTCTTTTTCTATCCTAGGGATAAGGGAGACTGAATACCACCAATGAAAGTCTTTCGCAAGAAGCTACCAAAAGAGGTGGGAGTAGGTATTTGGAAGTACTGTGCCCCCTCCCCCTTTGTCCTGGTGTAGGGATATGACAAGCTCACCATCCAACACTTGTGTTTTAAACAAACTCATTCCTCTTATACCACATAAGGGGAAAATGTACAACTACAGATGAAAATAACACTTCACTTCTTCATCAGACTATTATGTAACTCCTCCATAACATTCTGAAAGTTTGCTGGGCACCAAAGATCACATCACTGGGTTTTAAAACTCATTCAGTACCTCATTATTTATCCTACTGATTTATAGTGTTGAAATGTATCAATATTTATGTCTATAATTTTACCTCAGGATTTCTTTCTCCTTGACACAAAACAGATGCCAGAGCCTTCTTATAAGCCGTCATATACATCTTTCCACCCTATGTGAATGTACAAGACTGCTCTAAAATGATGGTGATACTGCCACAATTGCAATGATACTGAATAAGGAAGTTATAAGACTAATCCACTGTCTATCTTTAGCTAATAACCTGTATCCTCTGCCTTGAAAATGTTAAAAAGACAATGAAGGTGTGTAAAAATAAACAAGTCACCAAGCCTCTAAGATTACATAGTTTTTCTGCTTAAGGACACTTATATTCAGCTAAGGCAAGATTTAGGACGGAGGTTGGTAGAGATATCTTTCCCAAGTTGAATAAAACCATTTGGAGGTAGCAAGAACAAACTGTAAAAGGATGTACCCATATGAACCGATTATATACTATATAAATAAGGCTTGGAGAAGATGACAATGAGGTGGACAAGAGCTTAACAGGAAGGAATGAGCATAAGTAAAAGAGGACCAGTGTCAAGACAATGGGGACATTTAAAAAAAAAAAAAAAAGCTAACAGAGACCCTGAATTTTGCTTCTTCGTCCCCCAGTGCTTCTTTGGATGCTATTTGTGGAAACTGGTATTTATCAACTTCCATGTTCATCAAAGGATTGCTTAACCCGCCGATTCCAACCAACGTACGATGCACATCGCTACTTTTTTCCACGGACAGACCCAACGACATGCATCGTACGTCACGCAATTCCAAGGCCCATTGTGTGCACATTTTTCAACGTTCGCGAGTGATTTTTGGTAGGCATATGTGGGAGACCTTCCTCTACCAGCTGTCAAGCAGGGATACTGCCTGGCCCCACCTAACCCCTCCTTCCCCCCCACACTGGGCAATTCACCTGTTAGCAGTAACCTAGCCAGTAAAGGTATGTTGCCCCACGGTCTCTCCAATGACGAAATTCACGGTGAAAGTGATTCCTGAGGTGGAGGACAAAGAAACAAAGAAGCTAGAGGTAGAAACAAACAGAAGTGATGAGGTGGTAATGTCGTAAAGGAAGGTGCCATATACTGGGGTTTTGGGTGAGTGAACAATGCTCATAAACGCCTATACAGTAGGCGCGGAAAGTGTTGACGCCATCTTAAAAAAAGAAAACATTCTTGTGGTTAGCAAGGAGAAACAAATAAATTAACACTCACCATTGAATTTAGTATTTACTGGCATTCCCCTTCACCTTTA
>JAGKTI010004861.1:24537-48091 GCA_018397915.1 Birgus latro
GGACTAGACGGGTTAAAGAAAACTGCATTGACCTTTTTGTAATTTAAGTACCATACATATAAAATTCATCTGCATTATCCTAACCTTTTATCCCACATGGTTGGGGTGAGGCATGATCCTTAAAATAATCAAAGAAGAAGCTGCAATGAATTATAATTGATATGAAATGGGAGATGCTATGGAACATTTGGGACGACGAGTTACCGAGAGAGGGGAAAAGTAATAAGACCAACCACCCATCCACCTATGTATCTGTTGTACAATTCTCTACTGCCCCATCAGCAGCACAGGGGCCTGGGATGGGCTAATTATCCTAGATATTTAAGGCAAGAGTCATTATATATGCAATAAACCCCAACTATATCTCACATCTGAGGCCTGATGGGTCACATAGGGTTAATTAGACAAAAAGTAGGTTGAACTAACACATCCTGAACAGTAATTCCAAGGTGAGATGCAGCGGTGGAGAGGAAGGTGAGATATGATCGTAGCACCGCTGGGTCATGTCCTCGGCACTCCACATCAATTAAACTATACAGACGGTCAGGCTCACCATCATCCACAACCTGAAATAATATAATTAGCCATTACACCGTATACATTACGTCCTTTGCCACAGGTTAAAATTTCCTGCTTTAATAGTCTAGTTTTAGCAAGAATACTGAAGGTGTTAAGAGAAAAAGTTGGTACTGGTAACTGCTGATCTACATCTTTTTCTTATAGCACACCAGTACAGGGTAGTTATGCAGGTCTTGTCATATCCAGCCATTCACAATGAAATATGCCTGATATACTGTATATATACAACATATTATTGTATCCAATAGCAAAAAATTAAGCAAAAAAACACAGAAATGTATTGTACACTTACAACACAATGACATACATCTGTAAACTCTGTGCAGGACAGTTATTACTTCATGTATTAACTCTGTGCTTTATAGAAATACACCACTACAATAAACACAATCATGATCAAACTGGGCACTGTATTCTGCCCATCACTGTCCCCTACACCATGCAGCAAAACAAACACTATCAAGGATGAAACTATGCTAATGAAATGTTACACTTACTGATAAAAGTAAACATGTACATATACTCAAACCATAAAAAAGTCCAACAAACAAAAATGGAACCAGAGTCAGACTAACCAGAGAGTTTTCAGTGGAGGATGGATTGGTGGTGCATAGGAATCTTGCTGGTACTGGCTGCACAACTGGTTGACACACTCCTGCACCACACACCTGACTTTGTACCATACCTACCCTGTAGACTCGCACTGCTTGAGACACACATGCTCGGCATATCACCCCCTGTGATGCGGCTCTCACACCTGCCACCTGCAGTATTACAAAGAAAACTTATTTAACCATACATCATTATATCATCATACTTTTAGATACCAGCTACTGGAAACAAAATGGGTTAAACTGTCTTACTACAGCTACACTAAACCAACACTCACTCCAACAACTACTGTATATCAGACAAGTGCGATATCGCAAAATGAAGGTAATGTAACAGGTACCACAGCGTATATTTAATGTTCAAACTAAGAAACTGTTTAACTGAGGAGGTTTGACTTAACACTAAGAATTTAATCCTGGTGCAAACACCTGACATCACTTGACTTGGGTGTGTATCCATCTTATGTGGGAGGGTGGATAACTCTCCCTACATGAGAGGGGTGAAAGTTGTTGTCAAACTTTATAAATGAAGAAATTATAGCTACCGTACTATCCATAATAAGCCTGCTTCTGACAAATGTACAAGCATGTTTACATACGATCTCAGTGACTGGATGCATTAATGTATATTAGTGAATCCTAATCTAACCTAACTGACCCTAACTTGGGAGCTCTGCCCCAGTTCCACCCTAAGTTTAACCACCAAGGAATGCCAATAAACCTTACCCTGAAACCCTGCAATATCTGTCTGGCCAAAACTTCTAACCTAACCCAACCTAATCAACCTGTGAAAAAGGCCACCCTGCATTACATCAACTTTGCTGCGAACTGACCTCAGGACAATTATCAACAAAAAACTACAGTACCGTAATAGTACAGTGTGAAACTATTTTCAAAATAATCATGAGACTTCAACAATGAATGCAAAAATGCAATGAAATCATCAGTATGTTAAGCACACAAAATATCGATAATTTGGGGTAAAAAAAAAAAAAAAAAACTGCAACGGGGAAGGCAGTGGCTCGATCTGTAGAGAGGTGGCTTGCGGTCCTAACGGACACAGATTCGAATCCTCGCTGAGGCAGGGGACAGTTTAAGGATTTGAATTTCGTTATAGCAAGCTTTACTGATCTACCAGAAGACCCGCCGACATGTCGTAAAATTACCTCCGCTAATACCAATATACCAGTCCTGTATGAGACAGCCCTAGCCGGTATTCAATATGGACGGTGGGTGTTAGCACCGAAGTGGTGACATGTAGAGGTGTATGGTTTGTAGGAGGACTGCTGGGCCTTGATAGCAGGCTGTGAAGCCTATGCCCAGAGTCAGACACATTAAAAAAAAAAAAAAATAAATAAATTTTTTTTAAATGTGTAAAACAAATAAAACAAGCATTTACCCTTGTTTGTCCCCATAACTAAGCATATGTCGTGGAAGTTAATATCTCATATCAGCATACACAAAATGATTTAATACCATACTGCAACTGTAGCCCACTAGAGTATTTAGTGGTCAATTTGTGCTTTCATTCAATCAAAGGATATGAGGACTTCATTTTGTTGGTCACACTGTACTAACTCTATGGAATAGCTACTAAGAAGTGTGACAATGCTGAGGTACCATATTATTCACACTTCAGCCCATAATTGATTCAGTTACCTTAGGGTGCTCTATAATTACAGTATCTCTTCTGTACAAGCACCTTTTCTTCTATGACACTTATATAAAGAGGCATCAATAATAACAAAGATATAACATTTTAAAATCTAATCAACTGGCAGCCGGGACAAAAGTCACGTGATATGCTCTAGCCAATCAAGTGAGGTGAAGCATGGAATGTTTCACCAGTCTCTCTGGGTGGCAGGGGCTTTCCTATTCCTGCTAAATTTTTACAAATGTGAGGCCAATAATTAAGACTGGGTTGGAATCGATTTGGTTTGGACTGGACTGCTTGGAATCTAGGTTAAGTGGGGTGATGGTAGGTTAATGCCTAAAATGGCCTGTAATTCAGTCATAGGGGGAGGGAACATTTGACACCTTGCCACTTCTAACAAAAGTGAAGGTAAAAATCAAAAAAACAGAAAATAATACGTAAAAACCACTAATTGATCAGCAAGTTGAGTAAGGGCTAGAACAAGAAAATTACCCATGTTTAAATACTTGTATTACTTTACAGAGGTGAGAGTGAAAAGGGTGCAAAGTGCAAACAAATCTAAACCAGAGGAAAGGAGGGAGGATGAAAGGAAGGTGGGGAGCAAACCAATCACTTTGATAAACTGTATTTAATAATGTAACCCTCCAGAACTGCTAATCCTTAATGAGAAATAGGACCACCACATTTTGCAGCTTTCTTGTGTTTTTTTCTTTACCTTAGCTTTTCATGGGATTCTCTGAGTATTATTTGACTCCATTCTCAAGTTTTGATGCTTTTAATACTTTTAAAAGTGGCTCCTATGCTCCTCTGTAGGGCGACATAGGATTGGATAATGAATGAATGAATGATGATAAAAGTGGTGAAAAGCATGTTAAAAAATGATGTTTGTTTACAACCCCTAACAGTGTTGAAGACAAACAGACGCCATCTTGCGGTGTGTGAAGGACCGAACTTGGTACAAGTGTAATACAGCACCAGGCTGCTCCATCTTTCCTCATCTCGCCTCCTATGTGAGGTGTGTGAAGACAGACAGAAGAATGTTAGAAAGCCATTTTTTAATGAAGTTACCCTTGCCAGTCCCTATTTATCCAAACCTTAACTAAAATTTCATAACAACCCAACCTTATTTATCCTAACCCAGCCTAACCCATCTTATGCTAACTAACCAAATTTACTCTAAGCTAACTTAACCTACCGCTTTCTCTTGTGCAACCTTATTTTCCTTGTTTATTGATGGATCCTCTTCATACCTGAGAATGCACTTCTGTACACCTGTACAAAGTCACTGAATCAATTCAGAGGTATGTTCCCCCCCCCCCAAGAGGTGGTCCAATGTCTCCTTAACTTAAAGATTCCCCCAGAATCAATGTGATCTGGCTATATTGGTATGTGACATCCACAGCTTGTCCCACTATGGCTGGCATGGGTAGCACGAGATGCTCTTGTAATTACTGGGCCTTTCAAATATTCTCAATAAATAGATAATAAATGTTAGTGCAATGTGAGAGTGCAGTACTGTATACCAAAATAGCTACATCTCCTGATTCCATGGAGGAACGAAAACATAAACTGACCTGTCCATTATAATAAGCCCGTCAACATTTACTTGTAAAGTACTGAGATCAACATTAATGTCATAAATGCTACCCTAAAAGGTACATATGATAACCATGAATTATACACATTTTCAAAAGTGTGAAAAAAATTTACCGTATATGCAAAAAGGCAAAAATTACAGAAGCCATAAGAGTAGACCGAAATAAAACAGTAAAGCTTTGGGACCACATAAAGAAATTAAAGGGTGAAAGCACTACAAAAAAGGAAAACTTGTTATATAACAGGGATGGTAGTAAAATAAATGTATCCAATCATCCGACAATGCTAGAGGAATTCTGGAAAAAGATATATAGAATGAGAGAGAACAAGATACATGAAGTATGGAATGACAATACTAGGCGAGAGTCCACCATAAAACTCGAAGCTACCAAACAAAAAATCAAGAACAGTTTAAAAACAAAAGCTGGGAACACAGTTCAGTGGACTGAATGGAAGGTCATCCCAAACCTGAGAGAACACCTAGATATGGCCTATGAATGTGACAGCATCGAAATCGAACCAATGGAGGACACAGTAGTATACCTTATATAACAACTGAAGAAATAAAAAAAGCAACTTCACAACACAAAATATAAAAAGGCACCTGGTCCAGACGGTCTAAAATCAGACTTATTTAAAATGCTAGAGGACAGTAATATATATATCCATCAGCTTAAGAAATGTCTATACAAAATACTTAACTTGGAAGACCTCAAATACTATATTGATCCAAAAGAAGCCTAAACCTACTGTTGTTGATTTCCGACCAATTGCTTTAACAAACTCCTCATATAAAATTTTCATGGGGATACTCAGGCAAAAACTAGAACAACATATGAGGAAAACAAACAGTACCAGTGAATTACAAGCAGGTTTTACAGAAAAAAAAAGAATCACAGATAATCTGTACATGCTTAAATACTGTGTCAATGAAAGCTACAAAATGAAAAAAAAAACCCTAACAGTCACATCACTAGACTTCCAAAAGGCATTCGATTCCATCGACAGATGTAGTCTTATAAGAGCACTAATGAGCCACAACATACATCCAAAAATCATAAATGTAATAGCAACAATACTGTTTATAAAGATGATAAAACAGACATATCTCAATGGGACAAAGTAAACCACCATTGGCACAGCAAATGGCATCAAACAAGGCTGTAATGCATCAACTTTCTTATTCCTATTAATAACCTATGAAATAACCTCTCTTCCTATTTCTCCCATCTTTCCTGTCAATTCTTACTGCTTTTCTTTCCTTTACAGGTGGCTTTACATTGAGTGACAAGCCAAATGGTTTCCTGTAAGCCAAGAAACCATTTACAACGCTGGGTGGTAACCATATAACCAAACCATACATGCTCCCTACGTGTCAACAAGTGGGTTGGTGGAGGGTTAGTGCCCCTCCCCGTAAAATAAATAACTCAAAGTCAAATGGCCACCCCTTATGGGATTATGGTGTCTGGCAATAGATAGATAGATAGATAGAAATAATAAATAGACTAGAAGCAGCAAATGTAGGATTCAGGAATGAACATTTCAAAGTACCAATAATATATTATGCTGATGATGGACTAATGCTGTCTCATTCAGTGGAGGAAGCAGAGGAGAGCATTAGATTTATTCAGGAGGTAGCAGAGAGTTATGGATTGAAAATAAATAAAGAGAAAAGCAAAATAATTATATACAATAACAAGGAACAACCACCAAGCATTGAAAACATCCAGATATGCAAAACCATCACCTATTTAGGAGTCAGTACCAAAAACAAGAAAAACTGCTTTACAGAGTATAAAAGGCAAAGATTAAACAAAGCAAATCAGTTAGCAAATATGACGTACAGTGTTGTTGCAAGGTGTTGCAACAGGCTTATGATAGGAAAAATTTATTGGAAAGGGCTAGCACTGGCAACAATACTGTATACAGCAGAAGTAGTAGACTTTACAGAAGATGAAATAACAAAACTACAGAGTACAGAAGAAAACTCAGTATATAGGGCAATACTACAAGTTCCCACATACACAGCAAACTGTGCCTTAAAAGCAGAGACTGGAGCCACTTCAAGTGGAGTTAGAGACAGGAAAATTAAAATATTTTTTTATAAAACACTTAATAAAAGAGAACAGAAATGAACTTGTTAGGAAAATGTTCATAAAAGAATTTGAAAATGACGAAACAAAATGGATAAAAACAATAAAAAGATATATGAATGAACTAAATATAAATATAACGGACATTAATAAAATTACCAAGGAGAATATTATGAATAGAATAAAGGAATGGGACACAGCAAAATGGAGAGCAGAAATACAAACAAAATCAACACTTAATATAAATGAAAAGTACAAGAATAACATAAAAGAGGAAAGTTGGGTTGACAACACGATAGGTACCAAAATTCTTATAAGAGCTAGAACAAACTCACTCACTCTAAACTGGAGAAACAGGTTTCAGAGAAAAAGAGAGGAATGTCCACGCTGCAACACAAAATAAAAACACTAGAACACTTCCTACTAGACTGTACCAAATACAATAAGACAAAATTATCAATTCATACAGAACACTCAAAATAGAAGCAGAGAAAACAGAATAGCAAACATGCTAGCATTTGACATATCAAATTGTGAAGAAATTGAAATCAGGAAGGACTTCATTAGTAAAATCTGGGCAAAAAGGAAGAACATAAGCCAAGAGTTACATTAATAATTATAACAAATAAAAGTAATAATTAGCCATTATCCGTGAAGTACAGAACGAGCACAGAAACAAAAAAGATAATAATAATAATAATAATAATGAGAATATTTAAGAGAAATAAATAAACACGAGAAAGTGGGAGCCGTTATAAAGGCTTATCCCCGCGCCTTCTACTGGACTGGACTGGACTGGAAGGAAGGGAAACGTGTCTGCCCATAAAATCTCACATTTACCAGCAAACACTTGTCTTTCTCTACATAAATAACTTCCAGAAATAATCCTGATCATTCCTGCATCAGATGAAACGTTATCAATGACTACTTACACCGGTTCTGGCAGGAAATATGAGAATGCTTCTAACACCCGGCCACATTGTAAACATATCTAGTTATCCGCACGGTCGAATGATTCGAATCCTTTTTGTATTTTATGCCATGGATGTGACATGCTTTATAATATCACTGACTTTTCCAAATTTATAATTAAACAAATAATATTTTAACACTATAGGTGATTTATAGGATTCACCGCAAACATAACAAATACGTGCGAATAAGGATCACGGACTATTAAGCAGACCTACAAAAAAAAAATTCTGTGGAGGAACCCTGTGCTCCATTCAACCTATAAAATGTATTAAAACAAAGAAATGACAATTTATTTATTGTACCGCAATATACAACAGCTGTAAAAAGTCCAACCTTGTAGTTATTCTAGTAAAGAATTAATAATGAGCACAATCAGAGATTGAGAAGCAGCATTTAATTGTTGCCCCTCCAGTCCAGAATTAACAACAGACTATTCAGTGAAATGGGCCAAGCATACAATCATACATTATTCAGGCTTTTGAAATTCGAGGTTCCGCTCCACAGGCAATAGACCCACACGAAAAAGCACTTCACTGAATGAAGCATATCTTGCCAAACCAGTTTCACAGATTTTAGCTCCAAACTTGTTCTTCCACATCATTCTCAGTGTATAGTGCACATTTCCACACTCCAGTCACACTATAGTTCTGAAGCGCATCTATTAACTATCACCTGTTTGGCTGCTCTTTCTCTCTCTCTCTTGGGGAACTGCTGAATTATCATGCTACAAGTGAAACAGATTACACTGGGTGAGTGAGATGGTATGTGGGTTGGTTGGTAGGTAGATGGAGTAGGTCCTTGAAGTAAATAAGTCTGTGACTGGAATTAATCCTTGCTGGAAAATAGGTTCGTGGGAGATTAAGTCTCTATCTATTGCCAGACGCCATAATCCCGTAAGGGGTGGCCATTTGACTTTGAGTTATTTGTTTTACAGGGAGGGGCACTAACCCTCCACCAACCCACTTGTTGACACGTAGGGAGCACGTATGGTTTGGTTATATGGTTACCACCCAGCGTTGTAAATGGTTCCTTGGGGAAATAAGCCCAAGTGGAAACATGGTCCTTGGGGTAAAAATAGGTCCAAGGGAGAAAATATTCCATGTGGGAAGTCAGTGATTCCACATAGAGAGGAAGTCAATTCATTACAGGAAAAAAGTTCACAGGAAATACAGGTCCATTAAAAGAGAGAGAGAGAGAGAGAGAGAGAGAGAGAGAGAGAGAGAGAGATTCATCCCCCACCCCTGCACTCAGCTGTCATTCTCCACCCTCTAGCCCAAACCATTTCAGTCTACCCCTTCACATCACAACACCAATACATTCAAATCCCGTCCCTCCTCTCAACTCTAGGCCTGTAATTCGAGATGCACTGCATCTCTGAAAACATTCTTATCTTTGTACATTTGACACTACAAACATCCTCCATTAATGCCAAAAACTCACTATCATACAGCATTACACTCTTAACACATGCTGCATACAAAGATCCCTCAGCATGGGTGGAGAGTTCTCTCGATGTCAGGAGAAACAGTAACTCCCTAAACTTTTCTGACCACCCCGAACCCTTGCTACCAGCTGAGCTCCAGCTTCACCTCAACCTGCCTCTCTACTTTGGTCTACTCTCCTATACGTACCTCACACTGCAGATCTGCATTATTTTGCACCCTATCCCTAATACCAGTATAATTCTGATGTACCTGTAGTGGGGTCTATAAAAGCCCGCGTTGCTTTGGGGCAATATGGGGATCCCCTCTTTGGCTCAGCGGTAACGTGCATGCCTATGAAGCGCGAGAGCCTGAGATTGAATCTCGGCCAAACCAGTGATTAATTTGTTAAGTTTCAGTTCGGTAATTACATACCCACTGATCACAGTGTACAAAATAGAGTTACTTCTCACACCTTTGTGGCGAGCTGTGCTTGGCCATACATCTGCTTTGACAATAAAACCACCAGCCCTAGATAAAATCACTTCTGTCTTTTTAACCAATACTCTCAAACCACTATGTTTCATTCCATCTCCACCTCTCCTCTGCTACCCTCTCACTCTCCATGATCATCATCAGCTCAAAATACTTCCCATGAAAGTCCATTTCTGATGTCTTGCAAGAGCTTCAAGCACCATGATAAACATTAGGGAGATTAAAACTGATCCCCAATGAACATAAAATTCATCACTCAAACCTTCATTCACTCTCATATGGGTGCAAGTACCTTTGTACAGTACACTGCCGTAACCAATGAAACTAACCATTCCACTATTCCAAGCTTGCTCATAGACCACATTAACATCTTCCTGGGCACTCTGTCAAAGGCTTTCTCCAGATCAACAGAAACAAAGTACTGTACAATTATCCCTTCCTCACTACAGTATACACAGATACATATTTTTCCTGAAGCTGTTAGACAATGAGAATTTTATTTCATTAGGAAGTTAGTTGATCTATCTATAAATCTGGTGATTTCCTATTCTTTCCAGAAGCAAGAGTATCTCTTGACACAACAGTTTGTCATTCACTCCCTTCAGTTTTATGCAAGGTGTTTCATCCCCATACACTTTATCGATGTCCCATATTAGTCGTAATGGTTTTGCATGTCTACAACTACTGTACTTGCTTCTGGATCCCACCCACCCACTTCATCAGTGGCAAGTGTGGTTAGGATCACGGTGGTGCCTCATCACATGCTTAAATTAACTACATTCTGAACACCTGACTGCATTGTTTCTGCCTACAACTGACATCTTTCCATCTTGAATGCTGAACCAGAACAACAGATTAACACCAAAATACAATGGCTCTTATAAACAAAAGCTATGGAAAAAGGATGTAAATGTGCAGTAGTACCTTATGCTGCCACTTGGTTATGGGAAATAAGCTGCAAAAGCATGAAAACCTCAGACATATTTGCAGTGAATGAATTATACTCAAGTTACTACACTACTATTCCAGACTCAGTAAAATAACAGTTACTTGCATACATTAATTTTATTACCTTCATTACCAGACAAACATCACCAACAACACTTGACATTCGCCCAGAGTGCAATAACACTGTGTACTGGAGAACCGGTGGCAAAACTGCTTTGGATAACACTGCTGTTCTGTCCATGATGCGCCCACTCCCATAGAGACATTTTGACAGATGTGGGAAGATGTGGAAGAAACCACTGGTGAATAGAAGTAAGTTTATTCCCAACTAGTTCTGACTATAACTTCTTCGGTTCTCCTGAAATAACCATAGGCAAAACTATTTGGCGAAAAAATGCACCTCTCTTCACCCAAGCTTTCTTCCACCTTTTCACATATTCACTTCACTAGGCTTCAGTGATTAATTACAATAACATGCTTTTTATGCTATTCCTATTTCCAGATGACTGAATTCAATTCAGAAAAGATTTTTCAACCTGAAGAAGTTAAATATAGCCTTCATTAACCCCTTCACTACTAAAGACCTTCCTAAGCTGAACACAAAATTGTAAGTAGCAAGTGGAATGTAAAAAAGATGTCAATGGATTCCCAGGGTTAGGCTCGATGTATGGTTACGTTATGCTTAGTCTCACAAAGTTCACAGACATTCAGTTAATCAACAAAAACTTTATTACACTGATTAAATCAAGGATTGAAGCTGCAGAACTGACTTACCACAAATTTTATACTTCTGGAGAATGGTGGGCAGTTTAAAACAAAAGTATAAACTATCTGGTGAATCATTCAAGCTTAAAAAACAGAGAGAGAGAGAGAGAGAGAGAGAGAGAGAGAGAAAAAAAAATCAGGCATTGCCAATTCTGTAACTGTTTCACAAGTAATACCAATAAATGTCAAAATTTCTATAATGAACAGATATTAACTTCATGAGTCAAATAATGCAGCTATCATCATTAATACAAATTACTGTATGGTAATGATGGGAAGTTATTTTGCTTTCAGAACACTATAAAATAACCAACAACAAAACTGATTTGCAGGTGTCCCTTTGATTTGGTGAAAAAAACTCAATCTCAAGCCTCCTGATTTGGACCATTTATACTGACACCACAACATTGCAAAATCTGTGCATAAAGTCAATATGGAATAAACATTAATGCAGTACAATCAACAATAAAAGTCCTGATGTCTCTCTTGCCTTTACTCTGTATAGATTTTAAAAGTTAGCCTAGTGAGTATGATGCAAACAACACTGATGACAATGATAAGTAGCCTAATAAAATCATACGAGTCGGTTGCTGCTGACTTATGAGGCTGATTGTGGAAAGTCAGTAGAGAGAAAAGTAGGGATGATGGTAGGACTTCTGTTATTGACTCTACATAAAGGCCTACGAATGATCAGTATAAATAGGAATAAACGTTTTTAACGCAAAGTGGTACAGGGATTAATACAAGTTAAAAGGCAAATAAGAGAACAAATGAAGTCAATGCAAGTTATATATGATATGGATAATGGATTGCTTCAGTCCATTCTCCTGGAGCTATGAAATTAATAACACTGAGTAATCTATGTGGCCTTGTGGAATAACACAGGGGCTGGCTGATCTGTGACTAAGCTACCATCCAATCTTGGCCTCCTGGACTTAAATTCCTGTCAGCTTGATAGCAAACTTTCCAGCATCTCTTCCTTAATGGTTGGCTCTGCATTACAGTATACCGAACCCACTTATTCAATTTATGTAAAAAATAAATAATAAATAAAAATAAAAATTGCTGTTCTTTGGTTTCTAAAAAGTGCCACTACTAATGAATTCAGCACTGAAAACCTCAAAGTATCAACAGGACTACTGTTATCAAATCTTTAGTGGCATTACAATTTGTCTAATACTGACATGAACTGTACAACTAAACAACATGTCTATGCCATATGCAAAACAAACTAGTAATGAAGAGGTGATATGAAAGCCTCAATAACTGAAAAGACTAAGGCCCTGGTCTGAGAATCTATCTTGTGTAAAAGGTACCTGTTTGTCTTGCCACAGATTAAAAAGGAAACTGTTTGCTTTACTTAAATTACAAGATCAAACTGAAAGTTCACACAAATAGAGAAAAAATGTTATTCCCACTTCAAATCAAGATTCCAAATACACACACTAACACACACCTTCCATTACCAAATGAAAGGCAATGAATTTATAAAAACCAACGTGAGGTTGCTTACAACTTGACAATAACATTTGCCGAGCATACTGAAAGTTTCAATACTGATAAATTATTACAATAACATAATTAGTCATTCCTTCACATCACATGATTGTGATGATCAATCAGAATAACAAATTACAAAAATCCTTACATCTCTCTGTTACGCACTGCCCAATTTAGGACAACGGAAAATAATAATACTGCACCACTAACGAGATCAAAGCAGGACACATGTATATAATATGCACAGACAATTATCTTTTCTAAATGTACACTCTGTATACATTTATTTCTGCTTTATGAATGAATGGCTGTACTGTGAATACACTCATTTAAGCTTTTACTGCATAGTGATAGCCAGGACACATTCAACGTTTGTTTTAATCGCTCTGGCCTGAACTTCTTTTTTATATTATTCTGACCAATGGCAATGTACTGAAGACACCCTTGGCCTGAAGACTATTAAACACTGCACAGCTCACCACATCTACACACACCTTACACAAGCAAACAACACTCATATTCATATGGTTCTGGAGGCCCTTTCAAAGTACCTAACCTATTCTACCTTTAATCTCACCTTACGTTACATATGGCTGAGGTTAAAAATTCCGAACATAATAAGACAGGGATTACAACAGGTCCAAGTCTGGCAGAGTCAACCTATCCTACCTTCTTCATGATCTAAGCTGCTTTATAATTTTTGCCAAGGTAGGACAGACCTACCATCACCAGGGACTAGACTTTTTCATGCTCCAGAGAAGAAAAATGAAAGACTAGTAAACAAGATGACCATAAGTATTGAGGTCATATTGTACTGCAAAATCAGACACAGACTCTATGAAGACAGTATGATATTTGTGGTGGTCCCAAACATTTTTCTGTCAATATGGTTACAGGATTGTTCTTAATATGGGTGATACACTTTTCCATCCCACACACTGACAGGCAACGCATTCACAGCACACACAAAAAATTAGACAAAAATCTGCGTCATACTGTATCTGCTACCAGCTCATCAACAAACTGAGGGTACAATCTTTGACTCACATAACCTTATAAAATCTAAATCAAAAATATAAAAATTACAGTGAGAAACCAGTATGTCACAGGCTCATGAGAATTTCAGTGATGCTTGGTAACAGGACAGCCCAACAACTTAACACTGTGAGGTTTGCATTACATAAGTTATCAACTGTCATGTACCTACTAGCACTTCAAATTTAATGCACTTAAAAACTGCAGTACAGAGATATCATGAATACTGTGTATCAAAACTTTTATATATATTCAAGAACTCTGAATTCCTTCTTCATACAGCTTATACCAGTACTACCATATTAATAATTTATCACACAGACATTTTTGACAGTCACTTCTCAGTACATACTCTAAAGCTTATTAAAATAATGTTCCTCTACAGCTGACCATGCATACATATCACTGCCAGACATCAGACAAATATATTTACTGTACTCAGTATATACAAGCCTTGATCTGTATCTCAGGTGGCCACATTCAGGTCCCACTATTATCTGTGCTGATTAATCAGCCATAAGATCGCCATATCACATACAATGCACCATATGTAGATCTAAAAACAAAAAGTTGCATTCAATATAATTTTAAACACAGTAAAATATCCTTCTTACAAGTGTCCATACTTGTTCTGATTCTTTTGGATGGCTTTCTGCATGCTTGCATGCATCAGTCTTGTTCACCTGATGGCAGCTCTCCCCACTGCATCAATTCTGACAGCTTCTCTGCTCAATCCCTCAATGATGAGGTCATTTATTCATACCTCATCCCAGCTTTTCTTTGGCCTACCTCTTGGTGTTTTACTCTCCACACTCACACTTGAGATCACTTCATCCAAATTCATACTTGAATCTCTGCACATATAAAAAATACCTTATCCTCCTCCTACACATCAGATCACCAGTACCTTCAATTCTCAGCTGCTCAATCACAGTTTTGCCTTTCGTTTCTGTCATTCAAAGAAGCATTATAGATCAACTATCTCACCATTTTAGTTAATCATTTCACCTATTTTTAGCTTTCTGCTGGCTTTCTTAGACCACCAGTCTCCAACAAGAACATTCTTACAGTCAGTTTTTACCCCTTTATCAGTCATAGTTACCAACACAGTCCATGCTTCATTACAGTTGTTATTTTGCCACAGTACCTGTTGATGACTTTTACTTCATTATATGGTACATAGTCCTATAGCATTTGAAACAACCACCATCCAGTGAATATATATACAGTATAACATTAGTTTTCTAAATAAATTTTCTTCATACTTAATCTTACAAGCCTCCTGAGACACAATATGACCCTGAAGCAGTGAGTCTTTCAGTCCTTCTTCTTCTCCTCCAGTGATTTTTGGGGCTGTACCTCTGCTGCTGCTTCCCCATTGCCCACTGCTACAGCTTTCTTCTTTTCCATTGCCTCTTTCTCCATGTCTTGTGAGAAACCAAACTCGTTCATACGGGTTGGGTCCACACGGTAGATGTAGCGCTGGAAGGAACAAGGTACAGTAGTCAGTTTGGGATGAAAGGTTGTAAAAGTGAATAATGCATACCATACGGTAATGCAAACAGCACTCTCAGTTCTTATACCAGAGCGTGAGATAACTGTGTCAAAAAGTAATCTATAATGCCATACTGTATAACCATACCCATAACTAATGCTGTAATATATTTAAAATAGTTTTTTATATTTTTTTTAAGAAACTGTGGAATTAGGGTGGTGATGATGAAAATGAAAACTAAAAAAACTGAGAACATGCAAATATATCCACACTAACAACAGAAAATTGGTGGAAAATAGCTTAGACATCTCAATAGCCAAAACAATGAACACAATAGACAAGGATCAAACCTGGTAGAGGAAGATGAAGAAGATCACATCATCGCGGAGGCATCCAAGTCGATACATGGTGGGCATCTTGATGACAAAGGCAAAAATGTCATCAATGAATGTGTTTAGTGCCTTGTATGTCAACATCCGCCAGGGTAAGTGTGCAACGGATTTGAGCTTGTAGTTGATGAACAGCTGTGGTGTCATCATTATGAACCCTGTGGAACAATGGACAGTGGATATGAATGGATATAAGTAATAGGGCTGTAAGGGTGAATGAGGAGAATACATGAGTGGAATACAGTATTAAAAAATTGTTGCCAACTTATCTATGTATTCATCTGTCTCTTGTACCTGGTGAATCAAATGTCAGGAAACATCAGGGGAAAATAAACTGTTTTCTCTCTCTCTGCAGAATTATGATGACACCTGATGGCACTATCAATGGAACTGTGCACTAACATGACTGTGTGCCAATATTGGTAGTTCTCAACAAGTTGTAGAGGACTACAATTGCTGACACCCTACATGAGCACCTAACAAGCACTATAGCTGCAAAACTGGAGGGTGCTGGTGGCTGAAGTCCTCTGCCACAAAGCTAGTGGAGAAAACTAATCCACCTATGATACGGTAAAAAGAGATGGGCAATGAAACACTGACTAAACACAAAAGCCTTACAATACCAGAGCCATCAAAAACTACAATATCCTCCTAACGACATTCAAATTCAAAATTCATACATGCTGTAGCAAGAGCTCAACTGCATGTCTCCACATACATGAAAGGAGGTGGGTACAGCCATCCCATGCTTTTCCTAGTTTCAACTTAGCCAGTTTTGGTTATTTGAAGATGATTACTGTAATCAATCACAAAATATAATAATCTAAGCTTAGAAAAAAAAAAGTTAAATTATCTAATACACTTTAAACAAGTAGCTTCTAATGCCTGGTAATGTTTTGGGGCACTACAAAGGGTTTTCAGGGAATCAGTTATGAGTGTGGGTGCTGTTTTATAAGCATTTCTATAATTCATGGAGTTCTGCAATTAATGGGTGTGTCCATTCCCTAACACCAGAAACAAAGAATGACTATAATTCAGTATGTATACCCTTCTACGGCCCACCCACATTATTCACTGTTTATCTACCCTAACTCCCTATAGCACACTCACCAAAAGTTAAAAGGAATCCATACAACATAGAGAGGACGAAGGAGTACCACCCTTTGTGTTCATGGTAAATGAGGGAGTACACACAGTAGCCTCCCAGCAGAGGAAACAGAGCTATGGACAAGTACCGAAAGGCTAACTCATCATACTGTCGTGTATTGGACTTGATGTATGTTCCTTTGTCTGTGAACTTGAGAGTGGGCACTCCCAGAATTCGCTTCTCCCGATTCAGCGACACGTCAGTCACCTGGAAGATTTAATGATAAGTGAAATTTCTGTCAGTTTAAATAATCTAAATTATTTCAAAGTGCTGGCAAATGGAGACATAAACGAAATGGCGGACAAGTTCAGATACCCTGGTACACCAGGTATTAGAAAAAAGACAGGAGAGTGTACTGAACGTGTAAAACAGAGTGGCTCAAGGAGGAAGATTGGCCAATGCTATGGACTTATAAAACACATGACTGAGCACGGCACCTAAGAGGACTGCACAAAAGGTGGGGTGATTGCACCATTAACACTTTCAGCCTCATCACTGCATCTGTGAACTGATTTTTCATTTACATTTAGGGCCAAACTCACATTACTTGCAGCACTGCACCTCGGGATTTTGAGTGGTTTGCGGTCTATCCGTGATGACGGAAGCTAAGCCAGTACAAAGCCTAAAAACATATGCTATGAGTGTAGGGTCTAAATCCCCCTTCATATTCCTAGCATAGTTTGTTGTGGAATTTGCATCCTTATGAAAATGAACAGAATATCGCTGGCCATGACTGAAAGTGTTAACATATCAGTGTGGGAGTGAGATTCTGGTTAAAGTCATGTGTAAGTGCAATGACTGTCTGGGTTGCATAGGCTGAATAAGATATGACATACTGTAAATATTTGTGAAACGTATTATAGTTAGAAAGTCTACTGGCTGGAGGGCAGATGTGTGCTGCAGATGTTTTGGCCAAACAGGGAGGATTAATGAGAACTGGCTGGTGAAAAAGGGTATATGAGTCTGAAGATAAGAGGAGGCATGGAGGGTTAATATTATGGTATGATATGGTTAATGAATCTGTGAGAGAAAACATACAAGTTGAATAAGAAAAGACTTGACTAAAGATATTATAAATATGCAGATAACCTTAGTACAGAAGATCAAAATAACAGCAAAAAGGAAAGTAAGGCATGAACAACTCATGACACAAAAGAAGAAAATAAGAAAAAAAAGTCATACATACCTTGGTGATTTTCCACAGCTCAATTGCCAGACCAATAAAGCATGAGACCTTGATGACAAAGTTTGTCTCATTGTCCAAGACATATAACAGAACAATGATGGACTGGAAAACATTGAAGAAAACAGAACGCACTGACAGCCCCTCCAGACTCTCTCGGTTGTTCCAGAACTGGATGTCTGTAAGCAAGGAAGAGTGAATGAGCATGTTGCGGAGAACAGTTTTTATGAACTGCAACAGGATACTAGTTTCGACTTCTTTTGTCCAAGGACAAAGGAAGAGGAAATTTGTAGGCTCAAATATACAGGAATGACAATGATTTGATGAATGTGAAGTGTGTCCTTGAATGTGAGGCCTGGAGGGCTAGGACTGTGGCTGGAATGTATTTGTGCTGTGATGAGATGGGGTGGACTGAGATGGTTTGGGCATGTTGAGAGGATGGAAGATGACAACTAGCTGTGGAAGGTGAGAAGTGTGAGGGACAGGATACATGAAGGGGAAAAAAAAATAATAATAAAGAAAAATAACTGTGATGAGGTCATAGAGTGTAACTTCAAGGATAAGGGACTGAATAGGACAGCTGCCAGAGATTGAGCACAGGTTAATGAGACTATATATAGCCCATGCAACTGTGAGATGTCTCAAAGCTGAATAAAATCCTCTGGCATTAACCAAATTAAAATTATAAAATACACCCCTTGGGTGATGTGTTTAATACACACGGATATATCCACTTACATCCTTACATTCATCCATCCAACCATCATCCAATCCTATGTCACCCCATGAGAAGCATAGGAACCTGGGGCTAGGCAAGTTGGTCCAAACATTTAAGATGAGAGTGACCAGCCTCACTAAACCCTTAGTGGCATTACATGAGCAATAAACCCCCCAACCACCCCTTGGATATAAACCTACACAGGCTCAATCCAGTTGGAGCACCCTAATTACCCACTAAACCACCCTTACAATCTCTAATAATTAATGATGAATACAATTTTAGTAATGAACTGCTTCCAAATATTTATGATCCCCCTGGTGCAATACAGTACATACCATTCTTGAAGGCAAGGAACTCAAAGACAGAGTGAAGGAGAGACACTATAATGGTGAGAGCCAGAAGGTAAGGTGATGTCTCCAGGAAAGCCTCCTTAAGTGCATCCTGATCCTCCTCTTCCTCCTCCCCTCCAAGTCCTTCAAGGATAGCAGTTCCAGGCCACCTAAATGGATGAAATGAAACAATGAACCATAAAAATGAAATTCAGCAACCAGCAACACAATCATCACTCTTATCCATGACACTTAGCTGTAAGTAAACTGTGACACAGTCCAAGTTAAGTCTCTGTTCCATATAATATTACACATTTTCACTTTTTTTCTTTTGTACAAAGATAGTTAAAGCTTTCTTCCACTTTACTGGTAAAACTCCAATCATCAGGGCTGCTTGGCACATCATCATCACCTGGACCTCCATTCCCACTTTAGGGCAGGGTGAGGAGTAGCAATGTCCAGACAGCCCAAATTTGCCCAAACCAATGGGCCACACTTCCATTCACTCACTATTCAAGTACCTGGAATCTTGGCTCTATCTGATACACCAAAAACATTCACCACATTCTGCCTGGCACATCTTCAAGAAACAATTCATTTTACTCCACCACAGTCTATTTATTTATTTAATTATTTCCTTTTTTGGGGTATAATCTTCATCAACACCTACTGTTTTCCCAGTCTTCAACCTCTTCACAGCATTATCATTTCTGCCATTGTCACATTCTTGGACACCACATTTCCTCTTTGTGCAACACCAAATCCAAGGACATGTACCACTACAATGCTTTCATCATCCTAACTCATCAGTTTTCAAAACAGTTTCTCCATCTACTTCACACTTCTCTTTCACTAACAGCATTGTTACACCATTAAACTTTTTTCCACATTTACTCCTACAATTTCACATCACTCTCTAAAACAGTTTCAGAGATGACATAATTTTTCTTCCTGATTCATCAAATAACTTCTCTTTCTTTACTAACCCCTTCACACATTTCTTATTGCCAAAATATTCCCTCTTTCCTTCACCTTCAGTTCTTCTTGCATCTGCTCCAACCATATACAGTACATGTATATTTTCTTAAAGTTACTCCTCTTTTAACCTGTACAACTCATTTCACTGTGCAAAAAACTATTTAACTAAAGTCAGGCCTCAACATTCATGTCAAGTTGGGACCAAGACTCATGCACCCATGTGAAATTTATGAACACTGTGCTATTAAAATAAATGAAAATTGGCAAGTTTGGTCCTGACTTCTCTGCCAAATTTCACCTTTTTACCCCACAACATCATGTTTACTTAACAAAAATCCCTAACTCATTTCAGCTCAGCTGATGGTCAAGTGTAGTCAGATTAGAGGGCTGACTGACTAGTAACCAAGGACACTCATTCCACCCTCCCTCATAATTAAAGCTCATTGAAATTCATGCAACCAGAATTTAGCATTTAGGCTGTGAATGACTCAGTTCTGTCAGGTGAAAACAAACACCTGCATATAACAAATATATACAGTATATATCACATTTACTGACACATCCTCACACCGTGATCCTATCTGACACTATAAGTGCTCTATACTCTAAATATTACTATGTATACACAAACACACTTAAAAAAATAAAAAAAAATAAAAAAATGCATATCCATACTCTAAAACCTGCTATCATTTGATCATGCTAAAAACTGTTTTTTTTTTTCACTGGACTGAAACTCTGAAACTTAACTGTACCGTACAATAACTTAATAGAGCGAATATTCATTTTATATTAAAAAACCTGTACTTCAACATGGTCTCTTTCACATTAATGAAGTAAAACTAGTGTTTCACACTTTAAGAATTGAAGAAAGAGACAGAGGTGGGGGGGAATGCACACCAGAGATATGATGAAAAATCCTCATGTCCCTGCTTATGAGTCAAAGGAACTACAGTAAACCCTTCATAAGTCGAACTTTTAGAAGATGGAATCTTCGGTTAGCTGAACTCAGGACGAGACCACAAATGTAAGCAGGCTGAAATGCGGAGGTAGGGGGACCCGGACACGTGGCGCCAGTCTGCTGCTTGCCTTTGGTCGCACCATTTTACTGTCATCTAGTGCTGAGCAGTGCCTTCTGCCTTGCCATGGAAGGTTCAAAGCATAAAAGAAGTGATACTGGCACCTCTAGTCATAAGGGAATGAAGCTAAAAAAAAAAAAAAAAAATGTGCACGTGTGACTTAGTGTTAAGTGATCATTATTAAAGTTCAGCACTATTAATACTGCATGAGTTACATTGCAGTCTATTACAGTGATTACATTGCAGTCTATTACAGTGATTACATTTAAGTTTAGTTCTTAATGTTCAGTGAAATAAATACTGGGTACTGTTTAGAATGTTAAGCTAAATTGTGAACTCAGTCACCTCCGCCACCTCCGTCTCCAACACAAACTGCCAACGGATCTGTACTGCCTCTAACGAAAGGTAAATTACGTGCACTGAACTGTTTCTTTTTTGTCTTTCTTTATTCATTTATACACTGTATATGCTTCTTTACTTTAGTGTTGAAAAGCCAAGTAATAAGTATTGTTTTTGCAATTTGGGGGGCAAAAATCCATCTCCAACACATGCTGCCGACGGGTCTGTACTGCCTCTGTGAATGATTTTCTACCAATTAACCACTTCAGTACTGTGACGTCTATTTCTACTTTATTTACGAAGGCTGTACCAACCCCGTGCAATTCCACAGATCCTCCCTACACTGAACAAAATCGTCTGGTGGCTGCAAGAACAAAATGAAAATACACCCGGCACTGAAGGGGTTAAAGGTATATTAAATGCACTAAATTGTTTTTTTGTCATAACTTATTTATTTATATATGCTCCTTTAATTTAGTGTTCAATGGACAAGTAATAGGTATTGTCTTAGCAATTTTGGGGGGTGAAAATTCGGTAAGATGGAAAATTCAGCAATACGAACCAGGGTAGAGACCCATTTAGTTCAACTTATGAAGGGTTTATGGTACTGAATGAATGAAAATGTATCTATTCTTTCACCTTCCACTGACTGATTTCCCATGTCCCACCCTACCTGCTCTTCATAGCTTGTGCTGCATAGAGCTGCCATTTGAAGAGGGATAGTGGCTGGAAAATGACAGTGAGATCAAGAGTCTCCGTGGTCGTGTTGATGGCGCGATAATCCTTCATCATGTTCCAGTACGTGTTCATGAAAAGAATGGGCTTGTATCTGTGGGGAAAAGGAAGGAAAGAGTTACACGAGGAAATTGATGGGGAGTATAGATAAGAGAGGGAGAAAATGGCGGAAAAGAAGAGTGACAGAGGGAAGAATATGATAGGAGATGAGAAAATGATTATATAAGTCATACTTTCAAGCAAAGGCAAAGCACAGGCTTATACAGTTATGTACTACAAATATTTTTCTAAGTCCCTCAGCAAGGAAAGTGAAGAAAAAGGAAGAGCTATGTAAACAATGGATAGCTGTAGATAACTTTACTGATGAAAACTGGAATGGAAAACAGATAATGAAACTTTGAGTATACATGGCAGGCTAGGCTTATATATACATACGGGTTGGTACCTACCTGTCTCCAGCTGGAGTGAACTGGATATACTCATCCAGCGGAGGAGGTACACCACCTCGAGTCCACTGGCTGAAGTCATGAACTAAGTTGACAGTAATGTTGGGATGCCAGTGTGACACAATCTCCTCTTTCAATGTTTCTGCTTTCTGATGGAATTTGGGAAATATATACCGGTATGAATAAACTCTGTTTTGGCAGACCTATGAGCTAATTTTAGGACTTTCTACATAATTATTTCAAGAAAGTTCCCTTCACTGAGTTCCAGGGTGAGCAATATGATTTTACATTTTAGTTCATTAATTATAAACTACATATATAAATTATAATACAGAACATAAAACAGACTGTCTTCCTTGTCTGAGAATGACATTATAAATACTGTATCTTAAATTCTGGCCTTCCTTGACGAAGAATGGGAAGCTATCTATCTATCTATTGCCAGACACCTCAATCCCGAATGGGGTGGCCACAAACAAATCGCCTCCATGTCACTCTGTCCCCTGCCATTTCACTACCATGCTCCCAACTACAGTATGTCATTCATTTAAACAGCTATCTTATACACATAACTAATGAAAGGACAAAGGACAGGAAACAGATAAATGTAGTGCTTACTTGAAGTTGTTTCAGTCTAAACTTACTGATGAATTAACATCTACTTTTCCAATAGAGCTGCTCTTGACAAAAGTCTTAACCAATGCCACAATGCACAATCATTTTTTTACCTAGTACCACAAAATTCTGCACAGTGGTAGACCTGCCGCTGGGCCAGGTTTTAGGCAGGGTTGGACTCCCCTGCTCCCCATGGAGGGGGAGGGTTAACATCAATACGCATGACTATTGTTTTTATAATGGAAAACAAACTTTTGCATAATTGTAAACCTCCATTTGGACCAGGCTTTAGCCAGGATGAGACCCCCAGTGATTGCTCACTCATAAAAAATTATTTCTTTCTCCTTACATTACTGCAGAGGTGGGTGCAGCTATCAGAGGTGTCCTTTGTGTGTGTGTGTGTGTGTGTGTGTGTGTGTGTGTGTG
>JAGKTI010004862.1:0-12708 GCA_018397915.1 Birgus latro
TATCAACCCGACAAAATCTTCCTCAGGATTACCCACTAATGTTTAATAATGAACAGTTATGTCCTGCATCATCCTTGAACATGCTTGGGGTTTCATTCTCTCAGGATTTGTCTTGGAAAGAACATATTACATCTCTTGTGAAATCTGCTTCAAAGAGATTAGGTGTGCTAAGCCGATTCCGTACTTTCTTTACCCCTGCACAGTTGTTGACCTTGTACACGGGTTTCACTCGCCCGTGTATGGAGTACAACTCTCATGTGTGGGGAGGCTCCCCACATGGAGCTCTTCTCAATAGGGTGGAGTCAAAGGCTTTTCGTCTCATTAACTCTCCTCCTCTTACTGATTCCCTTCAACCATTGTCTCTTCGCCGCACTGTTGCATCTTTATCTCTCTTCTATCGCTACTTCAATGGTCACTGTTCCTCTGAACTGTCTGCTTGCATCCCTCCACCTCTACGACGGGCACGTAGTACCCGTCTAGCAACAAACTCTCATCCCTTTTCTGTCCAGCTCTCTAATGCAAGAGTTAACCGTTACTCCCAGTCTTTCATTTATGCAACTGGTCAACTCTGGAACTGTCTTCCTCTGTCTGTATTTCCTACTTCCTATGATCTCCAGTCTTTCAAATGCAGTGTGTCCAGGCATCTCGAATTGAACGGATATTGAATTTGGCTCTCTTTTGTACTGTTTTTGCTTTTTCTTGGAAGGAACAATATGCAGGCCCGTGGCCTTTGGTTCCTTCTTCCTTGCATTAAAAAAAAAAAAAAAAAACTTTCTGGCTGATCCACCCCTGTACTGGACTTCCTGCAAACATGCCAGATCCACCCACCTCCTACTGAATGCCTCAACGACTTCCCCTGCTCTTCCTCTCAAACTTCCCACATTCCACGAACCCACCCTACACCCCCTGGGTGATTTGCTGTCCTCAGGCTTGCTTCGGTACTTGTATTTGTAGTTCATAGTCGGTAAGATGAAGGGGGTAAACATTCCAAAGGTCCGACCCACTGCACAGTCCCAGGTCCAGGCAATGGATCTGGGACCCCTAGCCCACCAGCTTACCAGTGGCTGTGGTAGTGGCCTCGGGGCACCCTGCCTGGACAGCTGCAGGGACACTCTCCAAGCGCGGCTTGGCACTGCAACTGCCCCGCCATTATACACCCACTGATAGGGCAGCCTCCCAGGTTCGGGCGCAGGCGGTAGCCTGGGAACCGCAATGCCCTGTACCCTCTAGCACAGGTTCGAGCCCCATCTCGCCCCAGACCCATGATCTATGCCAGCAGAACCCCAGTCAAGCCTCTCCCCAAAGTCCTGTAAAGATACAATTAGGCAAGAACAATCAGGTAAACACACACACACACACACACACACACACACACACACACACACACACACACACACACACACACGCACGCACGCACGCACACACACACACACGAGGTTGCTGTGGAACCTGAACACATAGGAGGTCTAAAAGGAGCTTTACTTATGCGGACGAAAGATTTTTTGGAGGATGGGGAGATGAGAACAGTCGTAAAGGCTCAGCAGTCAAAGTGGTGTAAAGTAATTAGAGGTGTATCTCAAGGGTCAGTTTTGGCACCAGTCATGCTTCTGGTTGAGGCAAATGCTATGGTGGAAGGATCAGACAATTATATAAGTGTACTTGCAGATGATGCTACGCTATTAAGGTATGTGGAAAAAAGGGAAGACTGTAAACAGCTGCAAATGGACCTTGATAAGATATCTGACTGGAGTCAATGGTGAGAAATGCAGTTTAATGCAATGTAAAGAAATGGAATTTGAAAGGAGTACAGAAGAAACTAACAGGATAATACAGAATGGAGAACGAATGGATTAGTAAAACTAAAGAAGAGAAAGACTTAGGGGTACTGTTTTCAGGCAACCTTTTGCCAGAAAATCACATAATCAAGATCACCAGAGATACATATAGCCTTCTGAGTAACGTAAGAGTTATGTTTACATATCTGGACGAAGAGCTAAGGAAAAAGTTAATTGTATCAATGATTAGCTTGAGGCTGGAATATGCAGCAGTGGTATGGTCACTACATAAAAAGTAGGATATAAGAAGGACTGAGTAGAAGAGAGAGAGTGGCCATGTGCAATTTGTCACAAGGGCATGGGAAGTAATTCCATTTTGTGCAGTGTTTGTGATATGTGGGTACATAAGAGATGTAGCGGTATTAGAGGTAGACTGCAAGATAATGCTGATTTCATGTGTGCGATGTGTCGGGGAGAGCATGTGACTATTGCTAGACGTGAAAGAATTGAACTTGCTGGTGAGTCTCGAATGTGTGGAAGAGTTTTGGTCTTTGGGAGACACGTTATGTGCTGAAGGTGGGGAAGGAGCTAGCTCTGTGGCTAGAGTGAGGAGTGGCTGGAAGAAGTTCAGGGAGCTGCCGCCTCTCCTGACATTGAGAGGGCTCTCCCTACGTGCTATGGGATCTTTGTATGCAGCATGTCTTTGGAGTGTAATGCTGTATGGTAGTGAGATCTGGGCAGTAAAGGAAGAAGATATTTGCAGGCTCAAACGTACAGAAATGGCAATGATTGGGTGGATGTGCAGTGCGTACTTGAGTGCAAGGCCTGGGGGGCTAGATTTACGATGGAAGAGTTGGGTGGTAGGATGGGACTGGAGTGTATTGGTGAGATGAGGAGAGGTAGACTGAGATGGTTTGGGCATGTGGAGAGGATGGGGGATGATAACTGGGTGCAGAAAGTGAGAAGTGTTTATGTTGGGGGTAGGGTAATGAGAGGTAGACCGAAAAAGACCTGAGAAGAGGTCATTGAGAGTGACCTCATGGTTATGGGGCTAAACAGGGAAGCTGCCAGAGATCAAACAGCATGGAGAGCTGCCATTAGGTGACCAAAGTTGATGCATGCAATCATACTGGAGCCTTCAAAAACAAAAACAAATGACAATGATAAGAAGGACTGAAAGAATACAAACAACAGCAATGAAAATGGTACCTGGCTTGAGAGAATTACTGTACAAGGAAAGACTGTTAAGACTGTCTCCCAACCCTTAAAAAAAAAAAGGGGGGGAGATCTGATTGATATGTACAGGGTATCCAAGGGAATGTAGATGCTTCATAGGGATGACCTGTTTTCTGAGACAAAAGACAAACAAGGGGTCACAGAGAAAACTTGAAAAGGACCACACGCAAGAGAGACATCAAGATATACAGCTTCCCTTAAAGAACTACTGATGCATGAAATGATCTGGATAAAGAGGTGATAAATGCCAAGGATACTCAGGACTTCAAAATCAAGCTGGACGTTAGTAGTTATGCAGACAGGACAGTACGAGCATAGCTCCTTTCCCGTAAATCACAACTAGGTAAAAACACACACACACACACGTACGTACGTTTGGGTACCAAATTGCAAACCTTGTAATTGCAGTCTTGTTAAGTGATAGGGTTGTGTCAAGTGAAGACCCACTGCATAAAGAATTATCACATACTGAGGTTAATATAACATGGCTTCAATGGGGTTAGGGAGGGTAATTTCGACTGCGAAGCTTAACCCCTAAAGTGTTATGCTCGATGATCGACATTTTTTTGCAATTTTTTAAATGGACGAGGAACGTCGATCGTGCAACTTCCACAAAAAACTGGCAGCAGCTTGCTCCACCCCAGCTATGAAATAGACAGCTTCCAACCAATAAGAAATAAGTGTTGGACACGAGGAAGGGAGGATCCAGGCACGTACCCAGGCGGTTGGGGGTGTACCTCCCACCTCCCTCTCGCAGCATCCCTTTACCCCACTACGTTGTTACTACCCTACCTCTCTACGTTCTTACTACCACCCCTCCCACACCCTCCTCATGCATCCACCACCCCTCTGATGTGGATCCCCCCCATGATTCCCCTCCCCCAGTCATCTGTAGGGGGGGAGGATTTTCCCCTTTACCCTCCCTCCATGTCCCTGTACTCCACTGGGGTCCTTCCTTTGTGTCAGGTGGTGGTCTCCTCCCATCCCTCCATCTCTGTACATCCCCTCCTGGCCTTGCCATCCCCCACCCCCTAGCACGGAGTATCTTTACCCCCCCGGGCATATTTTTCTTCCTTGCCTGGGCCGCGATGGGTAACTATTATCAATTCTGACAGGCCATAGCTCAGTTAATATTGGGTCTAGGATGGTGGAGTCTGCATTTTCAGGTGTGTAAATTCAAGCTCTATAAATCAGGCATAAAACTTTTAGCCTTTGAGGAAGTCAAAAAATAGGCCTGTTTTTGAGTCCTGGGGGGTAGCCGTACCTGGAGAATTGCGTACCAGAGGGGTTAAAATGACCCAACAAAACTCACCCACCTGAAGTTACAAGTCGTTACCAAGGGTCCCCCCTCCCCCAGGCCAGGGGACAATTGGATAGCCTGGACAATCATTCCATAACTTTACTCTTCCCTATCTCCACATATAGCTTCCATTTCTTACACACACTCCCAAACTCACTCACCAAGCCTTGCAGTTCCCCTTTGTCTTCACTTAACAATATATCATCTGCAAACAATGGCACAGGAAGTTTCCAAGTGCTGCCCTCTCACATTAGGGCCACTCCAACATCCACTGCCTTACCATTTATCTCTTTAAAACTTCATCCATATATAGAATGAACACCCATGGAGGCATGACACATCTCTGTTTCAATCTAACATTCGGACAGGACAAATTCACTCAGTTCACCATCCACATGCACTGCAACTGTAGTCCCCTCATACATACTCTCCACGACATTCAACAGCTTCCCATTTATTCCATATATTCTTAATATTTTCCACATTCCTTGTCTATCTACTGTGTGTGTGCTTTCTACACATCTATGAAGGCTGCATACAACTTCTTTCCCTTCTCTAGAAACTTTCCCACTTAAGACCTTAGGATGTATATCTGATCAACACAACCTCTTCCCTTCCTAAAATCTCCCTGTTCTTTTCCAACTAATTCCTCTGTTATTTCCCTAACTCTATCAACTCTTACCATACGTTTTTCCTATTACACTAAGAAGACACATGCCCCTACTATTACCACACACTTCTTTTTCCCCCTTTCTTTTGTACAGGGGAATAATTATACCTGACTTCCAATCCTCTGGGACTCTACCTTCCCCCCAGGCAAATCTGCACATCTTCCACATCCATTCTACTACAATCTCTCCCCCATGCTTATGCATTTTACCACAGACTCCATCAATTTCTGGGACTTTCCCCATTCTGACTTTCTTCATTGCTTCCACTATTTCCATCCTACTGATCTCTCCCTCCCTTCTCATCTCCCTCCTTCTTTCAGCCATTCCCCAACCACTTATACTTGCATTACTTTCATTTTCTGCGTTTAACAATTAATACTGCACACTACACAATGGTGTTTCAGTGGCCTTTCATGATCAAAATAGAATGAAAGGCAACGATCAAGGCCAGTGTAAACATTGGGCAGGCATCTTGGCTCGGACGGCTGAGTAGAACCCTGTTATGGGGATGATGGTCATGTAAGGTTCACATTATTTCCAAGTCCCAAGTTTCAGTATTCCCCACACAAAAAGTGTCACTTTACTTAGTATTGCATACTGCATTATCTGTTATGCACTTGCACTGTTATCTGGCAATAACAATGGTGTTTCAATGGCCTATTACACACAAAACAGAACAAAAGGAAACGATCACAGCCAATGTGAACACTGAGCGGCATTTTTTGCTTGCATGCGTCACCACATCCACACGAGATTCTTGGAAGTGGCTGTCAAAAATATTGTTGTTGTGAAATCACAATTAATTTTTTAACACTGTACAGTGCAGAGACAGAGTATAACTTCTGAATTATTGTTGTAGGGATTTATCACTTAATGAGGCATCGTATAACGAGGTTGCACTATACAGTAGGCGCGGAAAGTGTTGACGCCATCTTAAAAAAGGAAAACATTCTTGTGGTTAGCAAGGAGAAACAAATAAATTAACACTCACCATTGAATTTAGTATTTACTGGCATTCCCCTTCACCTTTATTATCTTCTTAAGGCGTCTGGGGAGACTGATGGCGTAGTTTTGCAGAACAGACGGACTAAAACTGCTCCATAGCTGCTTGACTGCAGCCTCAAGTTTAGGCAAAGATGATGTGTCCATACTACGCAGCTGCCGCTTCATGTGCGCCCATAAATTCTCAATGGGATTGATATCTGGGCTGTTTCCGGGCCAATCTCGAATAAAGGGAACCTCACAGTCTGTTAGCCACTGTTTCACTGACTTTGCAACGTGCAGGGGCAGAATCTTGCATAAATACTCTTGCCTTGGTTTTATCAAAAGAGTCACTTAAAACATCACATAAGAGCTCCAAATAATTGTTCTGGTTCACTTTTTCATTTGCAGGTAGAATTACCAACTCACCAACACCATAATATGTAAAGCAGCCCCAAGCCATGAGTGAGGCTGGGTATTTAACAAACCTGGAAGTGTACTTAGGACCCAGGGTCACTGCCTGGTTTGTGGTACACTCGTGATGAAGGGGTACCAGTGACAGTAAATGTTGACTCATCACTCCAAAGCACAGTTTTCCATTCCTCCTCACTCCAGGCAAGATATTTCTTACAAAAATATACTCTCTTTTTCTTCTGAAGTGCAGTTAGCAGTGCTTTTTTACGAGCACAAAAACTCCTGTAGCCCAGATCGTCATGCAACAGCTGCTGCACACTTCTGACAGACACATCTGCCAGCAACTGTGGGTTCTTTTCTTTAAAATCCCATGCTGTTAGCCTTGGATCCTTGCTAACTTGCCTTGAGATCAGCTGACGGGTCCTGAAGGTTGTCTTACGAGGTCTCCCAGGCTTGGGAAGTGGAGTGGGAGGAATGGCCTCCCCACTGTCCTTGAACCGCTTCACCAGTCTCTGCACTGTCCTCAGTCTAACACCTGTTTGATTTGCAATAAATGGGAGTTTGTGGCCATCTTTGTATAAAGTAATCACTTCCACACGTTTGTCCTTGCTTGTGGTTACTTTAGGCATGATGAGAATGTGGTAGGTAACCAAATAACTGTGTTATTTGAGTCAAAACATGCCCTCGTGGTGCATCACACACAGAGACAATCCACCTCCTGTGGCTGCCCAAACATTACTGAGCCTGCTCCTGTGGTGCCAAACCTATCAAGCAGGGTTGCCAGCTCCCGTTGAAAAAGCGTCAGCTCATTTCGCATCACAGGGGAGGGTAGTATTGACCCTACTTCACTTAACGCGAAAAAGAATGACGTCGGCAAAAAAACGTCAATACTTTCCGCGCCTACTGTATAGTGTAGTAATGACAAAAGCATAGGCAAGATCTATATGTACATTTTTCTGTCAACTAAAGGACTGTTTTGCTGTAGAAGCAAAGTTTCCAGATTTTGTTGATCCCCTCATTTCAGAGTTACTCTTCCCTTATAGCCTCTATCTACTGCCTTCTTTCTTATTTTATGAAGTATATCACGTCTTTATTTAAACTACGGTGAGAAAAGTGACAGTAAGTATTACAACCAAGTAAAGAATTTAAGACCCAATGGTTGTGGGCAGTTCTCCTGCATGTGTACACATTTATGTACATAAACCAACATGACAGTGTACACTCATTTACATACATAAACCCACATGGCCACGACACTTATCTGACTCTCCACTCACTGATTTCAACCTTCATTTTTTTTCTTTCCCACTCATCCACTTAATATTCTGAGCCATCAATGGTTTTCAGCAAAACTATTCTTTATTACCAAGAAATATACTGTAGTATCAAGGTAACAACACACTTTCACAAAGACTGAGGCTAAACAATGAATAAAATCTTTTTAAAAAGTTATTTTAATGTTTCTTCAGTCAACAGCCAATGTTCCAATATTGACAGTTGAACTTGGTATTGGTTCAGCATGGGGAAAAAATGCAAATATTGGTGATACTGTATATTAGTTTGGCAAATAGTATTGGTTAAAGCACCTGTTCTTCAGTCAACAGCCGATGTTCCAAAATCGACGGTAGAAATTGGTATTGGTTCAGCATGGGGAAAAAAATGCAAATACTGGTGATACTGTATATTAGTTTGGCAAACAGTATTGGTTAAAGCATCTGTTCTTAAAGAGTTGCATGACCAGGTAGCTCCTTTACTTGCAGAAATCTTCAACAAGTCACTGAAACAGAGATTGTGTCAGAAGACTGGATGTTTGCCGATGGGACCCCAGTCTTTAAGCAATGGGATCAGGAATGTCCTGTGAATTACTAGCCAATTAGCCTGACCTCTATCATAGTAAAGCTCTTGAAAGGAATGACTGAAGACAGGAGAGTCAAACACTTGGAAAGTCACAATCTGATTATGGACTCCCAACATGGGTTCAAGTGACAGATCATGCCTAACCAACATGTCTAAATTTCATAAAATATTGAATGAGTATGACAGGAATAAAGCAGCAGACATCCTTTACTTAGACTTCCTAACAGCATTCAATCATGTGCCTCAACTCACACCTATGTCAAAAGTGCATGCACACAGTATTAATAAGGAGGTTACACTCCAAACAGAAAACTTGTTAACAGATAGGAAACAGATAATAATCGACAGAATTTCTTCTGACTGGACTTCAGTCGCTTCTGGAATTCCACAAGGGTCAACTCTCAGTTCATACTTGTTCATCACTACAATGACACAGATGCTAGCCTGAGTGTGTCAACTAAAAGTCTGCAGATGACAACAAACTTGGAGCCAATGTGAGCAGTCTTGAAGGGACTGAAAAACTTCAAGCAGACATGTGTTGACTAGGGAAATAATCTGAGACATGGCAAGTGCCATTTAACTTGGTGAAATGCAAGGTGGAGCATACTGACCATGCAAATCCTAGGTCAAACCATTCACTTTTGGGAAGGACTCTGAGGATGACTGATCTGGAAAAGGAACTGGGTATACTGATCATTAATGACCTTGAAATTTCCAAACAGCACATCAAAGCAGAGAAAAAGGCCCAGAAACTGCGAGGCTACATCAAGAAGCAGTTTCATTATGGGAATAAAGGGACTGTTCTTACACTCTGGTGGTAGGTGGTGGGGATCATCATCCACTGACATGATGTAGTCATGCCTACTTCTTTGTTCACCTTCATCATTCGTTTTCTGTGGCTGCCCTCCTTTCTTCCTATTTCTCTTATTTATCCTGTCATCTTTTATTACTCCATTCCTTTTCAGGTGGCTTTACACTAAGTGGCATGCCTAATGATTTCCTGTAAACCAGGAAACCACTTACAAATCTGGGTGGTAACCATATAACCAACCATTACAAATTCCCTATGTCAACAAGTGGGTTGGCAGAGGGTTAAAGCCCCTCCCCATAAAACAACTTACTCAAAGTCACCCATTATGGGATTATGGCATCTGGCTATGGATAGATAGATCTTCTCTATCTATCTCTTTAATGCCAGATCCCTCAATCCCACAAGAGGTGGCTGCAAACAAATCCCCTCCATGTCGCCCTCTCCAATGTCACTTCACTGCCTTGCTTCCAGCTCACACCCCCACTCTCTCATATACCTCTCCACTCCATTCCTCCATCTCATCCTCGGCCTCCACCTCCCTCTCCCCCCCCCCCCTCCATGTCACTCATGTTAGTGCATACTGTTATTAGTGTGTGTGTGTGCGCACACACACCTTCTAAGTCACGAGTGATGACGTCATCGGAAAGTTCCTGCGGTATGCAACCGGGGACCTTGTGCAGTTCGCGTTGTGAGGCCGGTGAGTGTGGTTTGCTTAGTCTGACACTGGTAGCAGAGCATAGTTCGAAAAATGGCGTCATGTTCGACCAAGTGGCCTCCAAAACTTGAAAATGATTCTGCTTATGAAAGTTGGAAAAAGGACATTGACATCTGGTGCGAACTGACGGACTTGGCTAAAGAAAAACAAGCCTTAGCTATTCACCTGTCATTGTCTAGAAAAGCGAGGGTGGCGTCTTCAGAGGTTGATGCGGATGTTTTCAAGCAGAAGGATGGTGCTCAGACCTTGCTGAAAAAATCAGACGGTTTATTTCTCGTGGACAAAGGACGTTGACAGTTTGCAGCGTTTTATGAGTTGTACAACTTCAGAAGAGCCGGTGATATGAACATTCATGAGTTCGTGACAGAATTTGAGCATGTTTATTTCAAATTTACAAAGCAGGACATGGCACTACCAAATTCTGTGATGGCTTTTATGCTCTTAGCTGCATGCAAACTTTCAGACAGTGAGCAACAACTAGTGATGTCTGCGATAACTGAAGTGACACACGAAAACATGAAATCTACCCTGAATCGTATTTTTGCTGGTGAAATTGGTGGGCAGAACGATGCATAGGTGTCCGCCTGGCAGGTGAAAGGCGAACCAGTATTTTGGAGTGACGAAGTTGGGGGTGAGGAAACGTTTTATGCTAGAGGTACTCAACGAGGATGGAGAATGTTGCGAAGTGGTGCAGTACGTGATCGACGTCGTGGTGGTGGTCGATGTTCAACCGTATCTGCTAGAATTCCTCAACGTTCATCCACCGGCAGGAGGCAGAACCCATTTGGGTCTGATGGAAAGGTATCGAGGTGTTTCGTATGTGATTCAAGATTTCATTGGGCATGTGACTGTCCGAATGTAGATGAAAATGACGGCAGTCGAGAAGAAAATTCTGAAACAGTGCATCTGTCGTTATTTATGGGCTATGCGGATGATGCCGCTAGTAGAGGTAAGTTACAAACTCTAGTAGAAGAATCTAAGGGATGTGCTCTTCTAGACACAGGGTGTTCTATAACTGTATGTGGAGTTGAATGGATCAATTGCTATCTAAGTGAGCTCACTGATTACGAACGTGAAGCTATAAGAGAAGAAGCGTCATCCTCAACGTTTACTTTTGCTGATGGTGTCACAGTTTCTTCCCTCAAACGTGTTACTCTGCCCGGCTACATTGGAAATATGCATGCAACCATCGTGACTGATGTTGTGGACTGCAATATTCCCATGCTGTTGAGTAGACATTCCATGAAAAAAGCAAAAATGTTGATTAACTTTGGAAGTGACCAGGTCAAAATTTGTGGAACTATCATTGATTTGATGTCCTCATCTTCAGGCCATTACTTGCTTCCAATTTCTTTATGACTAGGTCGTGAATTTTGTGAAACAATCATGCTGGCATCTCTTGGGGGTGATGTAGAAAAAAACGCTTTGAAGCTTCACAGGCAATATGGACACCCAACATCGGCAAAATTAATTAAACTGATCACAGATGCGGGAATTAAAAGTTCAGAACTGGAGCAGGCTATCAAGGCTGTATCTGATGCTTGTACAGTCTGTTGCAGATTTAAGAAAGCCAAGCCCCGACCCGTAGTCAGCTTGCCCATGGCGTCTAAGTTTAACAAAGCCATAGCCATGGATTTGAATGCTTGGGGAAGGCATTATTTCTTAGTCCTTGTTGATCTGGCGACCAGGTATTGTAATGCGATAGTAATCGCGGATAAATGTGCGGCCACCATTATCAAAGGAATATTTCGGAGCTGGATTGTTGTGTTTGGCACACCTGGAAAAATTCTTACAGACAATGGTTGAGAAATCAACAATGCGGAAATGCGAGCACTGGGAGAGGCCTTCAATATCAAGATTATGACAACGTCCGCAGAGAGTCCATGGAGCAACGGAGTCTCTGAGTGTCAAAATGCAGTCATTGGTGACATTGTTAGGAAGATAATGGCTGATAGCCAGTGTGAATTGGATATGGCCTTAGCATGGGCAGTATCGGCAAGAAATGCTCTCACCAACTATGCAGGCTTTTCTCCTAACCAACTTGTTTTTGGTCAAAACCCTGGCCTGCCTAATGTGTACACATATGATCCTCCAGCCTTGGAACCTTCATCACCATCGAAAATTGTGAGAGACATCTTAAACGCTCTTCATTTAGCTAGACAAGAGTTTATAAAGACTGAATCAGATGAACATTTGGCTAGGGCTCTGCGGCACAACGTACGTTCGAGTGACTTAAACGACATCCGAAATGGAGATGAAGTCTTCTACAAAAGAAATGACAGTCATGAGTGGCACAGTCCCGGAACTGTAACAGGCAGAGATGGGAAACAAATTCTGGTGAGACATGGCGGTGTCTACGTGCAAGTGCCCGTGGGTCGTCCAGTGCGTGCGCCAGAGCAAGATACTACAGTTGAAAGTGGTGTCAGCAGTGATGAGAAGAACAATGTTGTCCAGGAGAAGCCTAATGACGATCCTTCGCAAGTGTTGAATGACTATCAACCAGATGATGAGTCAGAAGATGGTGTGGTTCCAATTGATGAGCCTCCCACAGTTTCTATTCCGATTAATCAGCCTCCCAAAGTTTCTGTTGGTCAACATATAAAGGGAATACATTCAGAAAGTGGAGAGTTGGTGTCTGGAAGGATTATGAGTCGGGAAGGTAAAGCCACTGGAAAGTACAAACACTGCTATAATTTGAAGAGGGACTCTGACAGCAGCATTGATTGGATAGACTTGCAGAAGGATCTTAGTGAATGGGAAGTGGTTGATGATGATGCAGAAATGCTTGTTCTTTTCAACTCTGAGGCCATATTATGAACTAAGGAAAATGAAATTACAAATTGGCAGAATAATGATGTGTATGAGGAAGTAGATGATGTTGGGCAAGGTGCCATAACGGTTCGATGGGTTGTGACTGAAAAACTGAAAAATGGAAAGCCTATTGTTAA
>JAGKTI010004862.1:27700-48090 GCA_018397915.1 Birgus latro
GCCCAAACCACCTTATGATTTACTGTACAGTATTGTACTGAGGAATAATTTGCTCCAAACTCCTTACCTCATGGTTTATAATACTGTGGGTAGAGTATTGGTGTGTCACTTCTCCTTGCACCCTCTTCCTTCTCAGGGCTGTCACCGATGATGCTCTCATAATATTTTCAGTTAGTTTTATATTTTCCCCTGTCAAGTCAGTTTCATCCATCTTACACACCACCCAGTCCCCTGAAGGCAAAACATGAAGACATTTCAATTATCGTCACCCTATCCTAATTTCCCATTACAGTACAGTAGTTGGTAGAATCCAGAAAGAAGACAATGGAAAAAAAATCCAGGGTCAAAAACTAATTTTTTCACTCACAGCAAGAAAACAGAAGCACCATGAGGAACAAGTTTTACACATCTAATGATACAACCCAAATGTTTCAAATGATGATGGGAGGAATCATCCTGGACTCAAAAGACCTGAGGGTACTGTCTTCAGTTTGAACACTTAAAAGGTGCAGGAACTTTACCCCAGGGTCATTTATGTCTTATCCTATTCAAGGCAAATTGGCTTTTGATGTGCTTTTCACAGTTCCTTTGCCCAGAACAGTAATCTTCACTCTTTTGTGCGTGTTTATTAGTCACCACTGCTTTTACTCATCAGGCTTGCTTCATGAGATATGATGAGGAGTTAGAAGAAACAGAGTTCATCAAGCACCACCTAGATGTGGTGGGTTCCTCCAAATTCACTTGCTACCAGTGAAAAATGGATATCTGGCCTTGCAAAAAACTGTTTTTCCACTTACAGTGCATGACTCTGAGACACCCTAAGGAATTATGTCCATGCTGGGCAGTGGCAGAAGAAACAAGCAGAGGATCTTAGCATCAAGTACCTGAATTCTGACTGGCTCTGCATCTCTCATGTGATCTGACTGCAAGCATGCCTGACATTAAAGTACTGTTTGACATTCTGTATGAAATGCTTGGCTCACTAGTTCATTCGCAATGGCAAGGTATGCACTGTACTGGTGTCAAAAGGGCAAAGAGCCATTTAATTTGTGTAAAGGTTGCAAGCACTAGGAAACCAACTGTGAAACTCTTATCCAACAGTAAAAAACATTCTGAAAAAAATGCAGCAAGAGTAGAGATAGGAGGACCAAAAAGCAAAGAAACAAGAGGGGATGGGCACTGAAACCATTGTGCATGTCTTGTGATACTTTTTTTTTCTATGCAAGGAAGAAGGAACCAAAGGCCAGGAGCTTGCCAACCGTTCCTTCCATGAAAAAAACAAAAACAATACAACAGAGAGCCAAATTCAAGATACAGACAGAGGGAGACAGTTCCAGGGTTGATCTGCTGCATAAACGAAGGACAGGGAGTAATGGTTAACTCTTGCATTAGAGAGCTGGACTGAAAAGGGATGAGAGTTTGATGCGTGCCCGTCGCATAGGTGGAGGGATGCAAACAGACAGTTTGGAGGAGCAGTGCGACAGAAAAGAGATAAAAATGCAACAGTGCAGTGAAGAGACAGAGGTTGAAGGGAGCCAGTAAGAGGACGAGAGTTAATGAGACGAAAAGCCTTTGACTCAACCTTGTTGAGAAGAGCTGTATGTGGGGAGCCTCCCCACATATGAGAGTTGTACCCTACACAGGGGTGAATAAAACCCGTGTATAAAATCAACAACTGTGCAGGGATACAGAAGGTATGGAGTCGGCTTAGTACACCTAATCTTTTGGAAGCAGATTTACTAGAGATGTAATATGATCTTTCCAAGATAAAACCCGAGAGAATGAAACCCCAAGAATGTTTAAGGATGATCCCCTGATGCCCAGCACTGCTCCCCCTTAACTTTTTGTTGTTAGTTAAAATTTCCTCCTAATAGTTCCTTGTTAAAAGGAAATTGAACTATCCAAGTCTCCTCCCAAATGCAATAAAAATGAGAAGACCTTTCTTTTCCACCTTTTTTATAAAAACTATATATACTCTAACCCTTGTGTCAACAGACTGAAGAATGAGGAATTAAACTAGCTTGTATTGTAATGATTTTGGGTGGAGAACATTTTCTCAAGAGATGTACAGCAGGATTTTATTTTTTTCCTAAACATGCCTTTTACTCATGCCATTGCGCTATGAAAAAGGGATAGTAGTGTTGGGCCGCAAGGCATGTTGTATTACATGATGTATGCAATGGTATCAATGCCCATCCCCTCTTGTTTCTTTGCTTTATGGTCCTTCCATCCTTACTCCCACTGCATTTTTTTTCTTAATATTATTTACACTTGTTTGTGACTTTTTATCACATAAGTATTTATTAAGTGACTAATAATTTATTACTACCTGTATTTAAGTTGCTAATCATAAGTAAAGTAAACTCTTCATACACCAAATCCCCTTTTGACAAAGTTTAGTTTCAACGACCACCTTGAGCTGGCCAAATGTTATGTTCATTTAATGAATTTTTTCTGTTGAAAAAAAGGACATGCAGGAAACACCGAGCAATGTGGTGTCTCTACACACACACGCATTCCTGAAAGGTAAAAATAAACACATAAGTTAGTAAACAGAGCATTATTGAGAAAAATAGCCATTTAGACCTAGCTGTATGTTATTGTGTACAAGTGTAGAACCAAACAATGCTCTATATTGAACGATCTTTGTTTGGTAAAAGCCATGATGCCTGGGAAATTACCAAACACATGGTGCTTGACTTTTGCAAACTTTCGGCTTTAACATCAAGAGTCTGGTACCAATTAGTTCGTTAACTTGAAGAAAAATTACTTATAAGCCTAACTTCTTGACAAAGATGCTCCTACCACAATACTTACACCTGACTAGTCATCAGCAAACAACATTTAACTTTGCCTAGTTGGTTCCAGAAACTGTTCTTCTCTACTAGCCTCATCTATTACATATGTGATAATCAGCCTCCCTTTCACCATTTCATACCTGACACAGAGGCACTAGAGTTGATAAATTTATAATACTGTAATTTATTCCTATCAGCATCAAAAAAGCAACTCTCTCTTTACTCCATCCATGTGTTCATTCCTGACCTTACACTTGTCATACCTTCCCATTCACCTACACTGTCTCCACTCACATCTGGCAAAGTGCCACAACATTATACTTACTTCATTAATGACTTTCCTTATTCTTATATTCTTCATTCACACCTCTCACATTCCACAGAGTCATACAAATCTACTACAGTAACTCCACTAAACCCTAGGTAAGCACAGAACTCTGCTTTGAGGCCATCAGATCTATTGTGATGCAGAATTAGAAGGCTGGGCAGAGGATCCCTGGTCCACACCATCCTCCCAAAAGCTTCTTTTTGCTTACCTAACTTGCAGGGATACAAGGGTAATATTCTTTCTCCCTTATCCTGGGAATGAGATTTCCTGATACACGTGAAACAATTTGGCTTCTCACTCAGTGCAGTCACTGTAGGCAGTAGATCTAGTAAGTGGATGATGGAAGGAGGGAAAGCACTTGAAAGTAAACTAATGAGACCATAAAGTCAAATATCATACCCTCAGCAAATTTCCAAATATTACAAATGGGTAGGTTACCTTGCTTTTTACTAAAACAACTACAGCATCCATCACCCATTCCAGTACTGTCCCAGTTGGAGTGTAGAGGCCCGCAGCTAGGATATGCAATTCAGACAACAGGGGTGAGAGTGACCAACTGCTTGCCTCTTAATGACAGTACTTGAACAACAGTTCCAACAGCTCCTCAGAATTAGACCCTTATGGTCTCTTCCAGTGGAATGCCTTAACTCACTAAATCATTAAGCATCTAAAAATTGTATGATGGCATCAGCTAATGCACTATACCAGTACACAGCATGAAGATCCACCCTTGATCTCCCTGTGGGCATCAGAGAATTGTCCCATAACAGGGAAAGGAAAGGACTCAAGAGTAACAGGGGTATCACTATAGCAGCTGGAATTTTAACAACATAATATGTTCACTCCTCAAAAAAAAAGAAAAAAATAGTACGGTACTATGCAACTCTGAACACTTGACATTTATAAACATACCTGAAGCATTATGACAGATCACTATGTGATGGTAGTACTAATATCATTCATGATGTTTCTAATTTAAGATTACAATAAAGAATGTAATACAGTACAGTAAAGGGTAACTGGGCAACAGATCCATCTGTCAGAAGAATTTCTTCATCTGTCAAAAGAATTTCTTCATTTCCATAAAACCATCAAATACCAGTGGTATGATACAGTGATCCCTTGGTCATAGTGCAATTGGTTATCAACGTATTTGTTATCACTGCTAGATGAAAATCTGCACTCCTATTACAGCACATTTTTCTGCTCAAAAATGTTATCATGCTCCCGAACTGATAATGAAGGTGCAGTGTCTGTGGTTTCTGATGGCTCTGAGGGATTCAAAGATGAGGCCCTACTTGAAGAGTTAATTCCAGGTGGTGAAGGCCATTAATGCTCGATCCCCTAGCTCCAGAACCCCTTACCTCAAGCCAATCTCAAGTCTCTCCTAGGCACATGTACTCAATAACAGATTTAATATTCTTCCTTACTGTGCTCTTTCCATCACATTCTATTAACCTAACCATGCCTGGGTGAGTTTCTGGTACAGTGCTTACAATGACAGTATGTATGTATTTAATGGGTCTAAACCGACATAAAAGGGGTAACTGGGGTTTGAATTTGGGGTGCCTGGGACCAATTAGGATAAATCCCACAAGTTCTGTGTACTTGTTACCATTCACTGTGTTCAGTATGGGGATCGCGGTACTTTTTTTGAGGAGCACAGCAACACAAACTCTTATAATTACCAGTAGTTGGAATAAGGCACTAGATATTGCCAGACTTTATTCCTTCTTACTCAGCTTAAATTACAAAGAATCATCATCATCAGCAGATCTTATATCTAATGTGTATAATATTCTTTCCACTAAAATGAAGTACAACTTTAATACCGTATTAAACTACGATATACCCAGAGGCTAATGGTTTTCGGTAACCCCCTTTTTTTTTTTTTTTAAATGAAGTGATTTTGTAAATCAAAATCATTACACATACTGCATTCATTCATCATCCAATCCTATGTTGCCCCATGAAGAGCGTAGAAGCCCGGTGCTAGACAAGCTGGTCCTGACATTTAAGATGAGAGACATTGTAATATTAAACAGAGTATTTACCCTCAAATATGTCAAAAGTTGCTATGTAGTACAGTCATAATAAAGTATAATTGCCATTCAATAAATTTCACCACCATCAGACAAGACCAAGCTGACAGCGGTGGCGGTGGACTCATCCCCCCTGGTAAACCAATCCATCAATTTTTCAGATACTAGTGCACACACAAAATTACTTCTACCCCCACATGACACAACAAGAGAAATACAATCAATTAAAATACACACTGGCAACAAATCACACATAACAATCACCAATACACTACATACATTCCCCCCCACCATCTCCCACAGTACCACACAATTGCTCTTCTTAAATACCCCACATCACTAACATACCCAACATCACCCTGGATGGTGATTTCAACACCAAGGCATCGGCCTGGCATGTCAACAACCCTGACACAGACAGAAGGCTGGTACTACAATCACAAACAGATAATCTTTTCATCTTCAATATCTCCATCAACACACCCATATCCCACACCAAGCCCTCTTCCTCTCATAATCCCCCAGACATCACCTTTTGCTCCTCAAACCTCGCACCCAGAAGATTCTGGAGAGTGGTCAAAACCCTGGACTCTGACCACCTCCTGATCATCATCACTACCAAAACCAGAATCACTCCAGCTGGCCACAGACACACATACACTAATTATAAGAGAGCAAATTGGGAGGCCATCACAACTGAAACAGAACAAAACTTTGAAACATTAAACAGTATACCCATCACAAACATCAACACTGCTGTGCACTTTCAATACAATTATTCAAAATGCAGACAAAAGACACATCCCTAGAGGCAACAGAAAGAGAGACAAACCCAACTTCACACCAGAAATTCAAGGCCTATTTACTCAATGCAACACACTACAACATTCCCCAACACCACACACACACAACACTGGACATCAAATACAAGAACTCAACACTCAAATAAACAATATCAGAGCAGCAAACATTAAACTGGAATATTTACCTCCAAACATTTCATCACAAAACAAACACCTGCAAACTGTACAAAACACTAAACAGCATCACACTCTCCTACAGCAGCCACTACACAATCACATGCTGCCATCACAGCAACAGACACCATACCCTCAAACAAACAACAAGCAAACACTCTCATCAATCAGTTTTCAAACGTCAGTCATCTAAACCTCCATCACGAGGACCAACGTGTCATCAGATACAAGAGACACTTCCCTACAGACCCAGACTTCACACCCTTCACTTACAACCAGATGAAGCACATCATTGGCAACCTTAAGCACTCATCCGCCTGTGGCCCTGATAACACAGGCAAACACCTTAAACATCTTGGATCACCAGGCATAGCCTACAAGCACTCACCAACATATCAAACTACAGCTACTCACACAACATAATACCCAACACCTGGAAGCAAGGTACCATCATCACTATCCCCAAACCCAACAAAGACCCCACATTACCTTTACACCACCCCATCACACTCCTCTGCATCCCCTCCAAAGTCACTAAAATGACTTGTATTACAATTAGTAACACCTCACATCCTCCTAGTCCAATCACATGGTTATAGGCCACTACACTCCACAAACAGTCTTCTTACAGACCTTGCACAAAGAATTTTGACAGCATCAATTCAGCTAGGCCACCACACAGAACATTCCTAGTCACATTAGATATTAACAAAGCTTCTGATGCCATTCCACGCACAAACAAAATATGCAACACATACATGCACAATAACACAAAAAGACGGCTGGCAAACTATCAGTATTTAGCAGGCAGATGTGCACATGTAACATATGCCGGTCAGTCATCAGACATCAGAAACTTAACAAACAGCGACCCTCAAGGATCTGTATTATCCCCTACACTCTTTAACCTATACATGCACGACATAGCCACACCCAACAAATACACATAGCTTCATATGCAGATGACATAATACTTACATGTATATACACACCAAAATGCAAACACAGCTGCACACATCCTCCAACTTTACCTTAACATACTACACGAGTGGTTCACCACAAACAGACTCACAATAGCCCCAGCCAAATCTACAGTAACCCTTCTCACAGACTGGACAGCAGAACATGGTCACATTCCACACATCACCATAAACAACACCCCCCTACCACACACACACACACACACACAAAATCCTTGGTGAAACATACACTACATCAATGTTATTTAAACAACACATCCATCCATCCATCACCCAATCCTGTGTTGCCCCATGAGAAGCATAGGAGCCCGGGGCTAGGCAAGTTGGTCCTGACATTTAAGATGAGAGTGACCAGCCTCACTCATCCCTGAGTGGCATTATGTGAGCAATAAACCCCAACCACCCCTTAGATATATACCTGCACCTGTTCAATCCGACTGGAGCACTTTAATTACCTACTAAACCACCGGGTCACAAACATTAAAAATAAATTAACATCAAGACTCAATGCCCTAAGGTCACTTGCCCATACAACATTCAGACACAACAAAGAAACCACCACCACAATATACAAACAAAATATATTTTCAGTGATGAATTATGCAAGCCCTGATTGGGCTTCTAACCTCACTAACACACTACAACACTCTACAGACCATACAGAACAAGGCCCTAAAAATAATAACAGGCTGTACAGCTAGCTACTATATCTACAGACCACCTACACCAAGAAACCAAAGTCCTCAAAGTCAAAGATCACCTCGAAATGAGAAGCACACAAATTCTTGCCGCAGCCTCCACAAACCCACACCACCCACTACACTACATAGCAGCACATCCACACACACCAAGGAACATCAAAACAACACCCAGCACACAATATCATACTCAAATGCTGTCATCTCTCCTCCTCCCCCCACACCCACTTTAAACCAGCTTCCAGAGGTATATCCACGCTCAAATCACTTGTTGCTCCATTCAGTCACTCAAAGACAGTACACAGCTAGATGCACAGCCTCCTGAATCCTACCTCCCTCGTGAGGACAGGGTTCACCTGTCCAAGCTTAGATGTGGGCATCATCCAGCCCTCCTCAGCTATCAGAAGAGGCTAGATGACTCCATCGCTGATGCCTGTCCAGGATACAACACAACACCCTATACTATTAAGCACATTATGGAAGACTGCATTGCACACAACTGCTTGTGCCAACAACACAACATATACTCCTTGAGAGCTCTGTGGGAAAGCCTGGTCTCTGCCATGGCCTTCCTTGGGGACTCAGGGCTGTTCAGTCAGACTGCCTAGGGAACAACAACTACTACTACTGTTCAATAAGTAAAAAAAAAAATCCTTTATGGAAACTAAAAAAATGTGCTAACCTTCCAACTGAAAAAAAAAAAAAATCATATACTCAAGCTTGATAAATAAGCTTACCCTCCAATAAATCAAATTCACAGCTGAAGGGACACAATTGGAGGTTCACTGTTTGACCAAGGGTCATAATATCTCCGGCCAATCTTGATACTTGTCCCATGAAAGTATTCTTCTGACCCACAAGGTGCTCTGCTAGAACTTGCCTTCTCAAAGGATCTGCAGACCATTTCTCTGGTACATTCTTCTGTGACAGTGGTGTAGGTAAGATTCTCTGTCTATTAACCCTTGATATTTCTTTTAAGTCATCACAGCATGATGTGATGTCTAATTCTTGAGAACAGCTAACATTTTCATTACATCCATCTCCTCCACTGGGTGTATAATTGTTTATTTGATCAATATCCCATTCCTCCTGTATCAGCTCAGCTTGGATCACTTTCCATGCTTCATGTCTACCTTTTCGTTCAGCCACACCCCGCATAAAATCATTCTGGCCTACACACTTTATTGCTGGGAATTCTGAAGGATCACAGTATATGTCATGTGCAATTACAATACACGATTTACTCAAAGAGGTCACTCTGCCCTCAAAGTGGCAAGTTTCCATTTCTGAAACAGGTAAAGATACAAAGTCTTTAAGATTAGGTCTCTCTGTTTCATTTACCTCAGATACATTGAAATCTCTCTTTCCTGAGAAGTAATTAAAAGCTTTCTGCACAAATGACATCATTTTTTCTGAGTTTTATTGCAAGAAATAACACACTATATTGTTCTTCATTATTCCACAAATACAGGGGAATCACTTAGTGCTCTTATCACTACAACTGTGGAATTTCCTGATCCTCGTACAATATACAATCCCCCACAAAATAATTTCCATTGCTGTATTAATGACTTTCTATGAAACTGGGCACTACAGTATTGTGCATCCTTTCAAGACTCTGAAAACCTTGACCTTCACACAGTTTATTCTCAAATTATACCATACTTGTTACTTGGAGTGATCACTTAAAATTCTATTGGAGAGAAAATACCTGAATATTGGTAATTAAGGCAGAAAAGTAATAATCAGTTATATTACGCTGTATTTCACATTTTCTTTCAAACTTCTGATTCAGAACAAGCAACAATACTTTTCTGCAGCAGCAATGGAATTTTCTTATGGCCAAACCCAAAACCTTTCCTCACTGTTTCCCAATATACTTTTCAACTGGTGAATACTTCCAGTCTGTGTCAGCAATATGGTCCAGTTCCTTGCGGAGATCTCGCAACCGTTTCTCGTGCTCCTCTTTCTTCAGTGCAGCCAGGGATGACTCCACGTTGTGGTCAAACCACAGTTTGGCCATTAGTGTTGACATGTGGTTTGGGCTCTAGGAGAAATAAGATCATTAAAATTCATGTTTCTATCTACCTATCTATAGCCAGAAGCCATACTCTCACAAGGGGTGGCGGGTTGAGTTTAGTTATCTGTTTCATGGGAAGAGGCACTAACCCTCTGCCAACCCATCTGCTGATACACAGGGAACATGTAAGGGCTGATTATATGGTTAACACCCAGCAATGTCAATGGTTTCCTGAATTACAGGAAAACATTGGGCTTGTCACTCAATGTAAAGCCCCGTGAAAACAAAAGTATGATAAAAAGTGACAGGAAAGATGAGGGAAAAAGGAAGAGACGAGGGCACTCACAGAAAAGAAATGACAAAAGTAACTATCTATCTACTGCCAGCGCCTCAATCCCGTAAGGGGTGGCTGCAAACAAATCACCTCCATGTCGCCCTGTCCCTCGCCACTTCATTGCCCTGCTCCCATCTCACACCCCCCTCTCTCATATACCTCTCCACTCCATCCCTCCATCTCATCCTTGGCCTCCCCCCCCCCACTCACATACATTCTCCTCGTCAGTCTCTCGTTCTCCATCCCCTCCAGGTACAAATTACCTCAGTGTGTTTCTCCTAATGCTTCCTATGACATCCACACCACAACACTCCTTCACTTCCTCAATTGCCAGTCTGTCTCTCCATGTGACTCCACATGCTCCTCTCAAATAACTCATTTCCACTGCTCTCACTCTTCATTTCTATCCCTCCAACAAGGTCCAAGCTTCATTTCCGTATGTTAGAGTTGGTATTACAATACAGTAAAACCTCGATATAACGGACTTCAATAGACCGGAATTCGCTTTTATCGGACTCGAGGAGCTACCGGACTAAACTCTTATATATCGGAAAAAGTCCGATAAAGCCAGAAAGCAGTCCGGACTGCCTGACCACTTCAGCTATGTTCACCACAATAAGACAAGAAAAAGACATGTTTTTCAGTGCACAGTACAGTATTATTATACCATTTGATTAATGCAGTCAAGGTATAACACAGTACAATACTGCAATGGTGGTGAAAACCACTGATGCAATCCGGACTAATGTCTGATATATCGGAAAAAGTCCGGATGAGCAAGGGTAAGTCCGGATGTCGCTTTTATCGGAATTTCGCATTTTTCGGACTGGCTTGGACCCCAATTAGTCCGTTATAGTGAGGTCTTACTGTACTGTCATGTAGTAGCTTTTTCACTTGCATGCTCACTTCCCTGTTTCTTATCACTGCTTTCAAGGAACCAGCAACCTTTCATCGCTGTTGCACCCCTTCAAGCACTTCGCCCTCTAAACTTTCATCCTTACTCATCACACTACCTAAGTACTTAAACGCACTCACATTTTCCATTTCCTCCTCATCCAGCCTCACTGTACATTCACTGACTTCACTTCTCTTGAAGGCCCTAACTTTACTCTTCCCTACATTCACCTTTAGATTCCGTTTCTTACACACACTCCCAAACTCGTCCACCAAGCCTTGCAGCTCCCCTTCGTCTTCACTTAACAACATAGCATCATCTGCAAATAACAGTACAGGGAGTTTCCAAACACTGCCCTCTCTCATTAGGGCCGCTCCAACATCCACTGCCCTACCTTATATCTCTTTTATAACCCCATTCATATACAGATTGAACAACCATGAAGACATGACAAATCCTTGTTTCAATCCAACCTTCAAATAGAAAAATTCACTCAGTTCACCATCCACACGCACTGCAGCCTTAGCACCCTCATACATACTCTTCACGGCCTTCAACAACTTCCCATCTACTCCATATAACCTTAATACTGTCCACAATCCTTGTCTATCCACCATGTCATATGCTTTCTCCAGATCCATGAAGGCTGCATACAACTTCTTTCCCTTCTCTAGAAACTTTTCCACTAAGGATCTGAGAATGAATATCTGATCTACACAACCTCTTCCCTTCCTAACACCTCCCTGTTCTTCTCCAACTAATTCCTCTGTTACTTCCCTAACTCTGTCAATAAGAATCCTACCATATACTTCTCCTACTACACTAAGGAGAAAAATGCCCCTATGATTATCACACACTTTTCTTTCCCCCTTTTCCTTTGTACAGGGGAATAATTATACCTGACTTCAAATCCTCCAGGACTCTACCTTCCTCCCAGGCCAATTTACACATCTTCCACATCCATTTACCACAATCTCTCCCCCATGCTTCAGCATTTCATCACACACTCCATCAATTCCTGGGGCCTTCCCTATTTTAACTTTCTTCATTGCTTCCACAACTTCCATCCTACTGATTTCTTCCTCACTTCTCACATCCCTCCTTCTCCCAGCCATTCCCCAGCAACTTATACTAGCATTACTTTCATTCTTTATGATCAACAATTCCTTAAAGTGTTCTCTCCATCTGCTCACTTTTCTTCCTTCTCCACTAGTAATTTACCATTTTTTCCTTTCACTCCCCAGCTAACTTCTTTGGCACCCTGTCTAACTTTCTTTACCTCTTTCCAGAACAATTTCTTACATTCCCTCCACTTTACACTCAAGTTCCTACCAAATTCCTCATCCACTCTCTTCTTGCTCTCTCTTACTAATCTTTTCACCTCTCTCTTCCGCTCTACATATAACTCACTCTTCCGTCTCTCAACTTCTTCCATGCCCGTCTCTCATCCACTCACTATATGCTTTTTTCTTTTGTGCCACAGCCCCTCTCACCTCTTCAGTCCACCATGCTGTTCCCTACACCCCATTCATCTTCTCTTCACCCCACACAGCCCTCACAAGATGCACAGATTTCTTCTGTGAATATCTCGCACACACATTCCATGTCCCCCATGTGTTCTAATCTATATTTACCCAATCACTCCTCCACTTCCCTCTTATATTCTGCCTTTTTTCCATGCTCTTGTAACTTTTCCACCCTTCTGGTATGTACTACTTCCTCCTGTCCTTCCCTTCTTCTATTTTCCATTTTATTTGGACTTTAATTCTGACCACCATCAAGTGGTGGTCCAAAACTCCACTCCCTCAACCTCTATATACTCTTGCATCCATTACACACCTTCTCATCCTTTCGTCCACACACACATAATCAAACATTGCCTTCCAATTGTTCAGTTCACCATCCACCCTTCTCATCACTGCCACGTATAACTGTGGATCATTTTGTGCCTGAAGAGGGTATTTGCTCCCAGCAAAATGTCCACTAAAGTACTGCCATTCTCATCCATGTCTGCAGCAACTCCATCCACATTCCCATTCCCTACTTTTCCACTCACATCTCCAATCAAAAACAATCTCTCATTCCTTTCAAACTTTTCCAAGCACACTTCCACGTTTGTCCAGAACTCTTCTCTCACTCTCCTTGCACGATCTTGCATTGGCACATACACGCACACTCGCCCACATTTGTAGTCCAACTTTCAATCTTACCCACACAATCCTTGAGCCAACTGACCCATACTCTCTTGTATTCTCCTTCCACCTGTTACTCACAACAGTACACACTCCTTCTTTTGCCCTTTCATTCTCACCTACTCCCGTGCATATACCCCATCCATACTCCCATTCTCTCACACTCTCACCTCTCCATTTAGTTTCAGTTAACCCACGTACATCAACTTTTGCACCCTCAAGCACCTGGACAATCTCTCTCTCTTTCACCTCATCATTTGAACCCCTTACATTCCATGTAGCTATCCATACCAAGTCCTTAGTTTGGTCCTTGCTCGTCACCTTTTGGTCAGTCCTGGTCCGAGGCTTCTTGTTAGTATTTTTAGTTAGTTGTTTTACGGGGAGGGGCACTAACCCTCCGCCAACCCACTTGTTGTCACGTAGGGAACATGTGTTGGTTAGTTATAATGTTACCACCCAGCATTGTAAATGCTTTCATGGTTTACAGGAAATCATTTGGCTTGCCACTCAATGTAAAGCTACCCTAAAAACATAGTATCACTACACTAAGTGGGTGGATGATGGGCACTCCCACCTACCACTGATAAAAGGAAGAAATAGGCAGCACTACATGAAGTGAGTGATGATGATCGCCACCATCTAGCAAACATGGGGTCTATTACTGCGTTTCTATTACTTTCAACTGTTCTCTATTATATTACTATTACTTGGTCATGTTTACTATTACTGTTAATATATTATTTACTAGTTGGTTATTGTTGTTGTGGGAGATGCAGCTGCCAGAGAGCACTGTCTTTTATTGTTATCGTAGGAGATGCAGTTGACAGATAGCACTATCTTTTACTGATGTTGTGGGAAATGTAGCCGCCACACGGCACTGTCTTAACTTATTAATTATCAAAGAGTTGACATTGCATATATAATTTATTCTGTTGACACATGAAGACTAAAAAAGCATCTTTAATAGGAAAGTAATATGCTATTATCTATAACTCTGCCTTCTATTACTATTACTATTACAGCCATGATTTTTAATCAATTACTATTACTCTGAAAACCTTATAATAGTCTATTACCATTACATATTAGCATTACCCCAAGTCTGCCATCTAGCATAAAAATTCATGTAATTTATTTTTCTTTTCTTACCTTTTACAACAATACACCTTTAAAAATGTGACTACCATATTTTGCAGCAACTAAGATGCATTTTTTTGTCTCAAAAGTACCTTGAAATATCTCCTTGCGTCCTTGAGGCAAGAGATGATGAACTAGGCAGGCATTAGCTTGACTCAATTTAGAAGAAACTCTTATACAAATGATCACCTCACTGTCTGGCAATCACAGATACTTTCCAGAGTATAAACACTGTTGATCTAGTGTAAAAAATATGAACTTCGAGTATACATTCAGCAGATTTTAGAAACACGCAAGATCAAGAACACATAACAAACTCACGGTGCATTTACAAGTGGCCATTTCATGATGTAGTGGTTTAGTAGTTCAGCAGTTTAGTGTCTAACATACACCCTACTTTTGCAAGCTAACATGACCACTGGTGAACTGCTTGCTAACCTTCTGAAAGGCAACCATAATCTCTTCACCGGCCATCCACTCACTAACTAGCAAGGCACTCACATTAAAGAGAAGCTTGCTAGCAAGATTTCAGTCACCATAAACTTTTGTCACATGTGGAAATTCAATAATTATTGTTAGGCTGGTTCTCTTACTGATATTTTGCTTTATTCAAAACAAGAGTATCACAGAAGGAAACAGTCTTCTATCAGTTAAAATTGGAAAAACAGTGTTCATGTAACACAGCACAGCCTGACACTGCAACTACACTGCATTTTTTAGCCATGACAAAACTATGTTGGCTAACAAACTTAGGGCTCAGCCAATTACACGACTGTACTTTATAATGCAAATGGAATAAAATTTACTAAGCTAAATAATTAATACAATACAGTAAAATTATCAGTGCCTGACAAGCATTTATAGCAGTGTTTGCCACTTTTGTTTTCACAGCACATGAAGCAATCAAAGAGTGATTGCTCCCACTCACTCTCTGCCTCACTGCAGCCCTAGCAAAGCTATCATGATTGGCACAGGTGAATACATTCCAGTGTGTGTGTGTGTGTGTGTGTGTGTGTGCTTACCTAATTGTATCTTATCAGGAATGAGTCAAGCTTGTACTGTCCCGTGTCTTAAACTATATTCATCATAAATCTCCTTATGAATTGTTTTGGCACACACTATTTCATTCGGCAGTGCATTCCACAGATCAACTGCCCTATTTGGGAAACAAAATTTCCTTATGTCTTTATCACCTCTCTTTTTATGCAGTTTTTTGCAGTGCCCATTTACTGATACTTTCCCATAAGTTATACTGTATTTTCATTTACGTCTATTTTCTCTTTCTCTGATATGCATTTATAAAGCATACTCATGTCTCCACTTTTTCTTCATCTCTCCTGTAGTGTTGGCAGATTCAATTTTTCTAATCTTTCTTCATAACTTAGATCCCTTAAGCTTGGTACCCATCTTGTAGCAGCCCTTTGAACTTGTTCAATCTTATCTCTGTGTTTCTTGAGATGAGGATTCCAGACTACTGATGCATACTCCAGGGCTGGCCTGATGAAAGATGTTATTATCTTCCTTAGCACGTCTTCATTAATGTATGTGAATGCTATTCTCATATTTGCAAGAAGCGTATACATGTTCCGTACCTTCTCATTCACGAGGTCTACCGTAGTTAGTCTGTTATTGATAATCACACCTAAGTCCTTTTCTCTTTCTGATGTGTGTAGGGTTTTCCTTCCTAATTAATAATCCCAATCTGGACTTTTCACACTTTTATCAAACTTGATTACATGACACTTCTCTACATTGAATTCCTATCTATCTATCTATTGCCAGACGCCTCAATCCCACACGGGGTGGCCACAAACAAATCACCTCCATGTCCCTCTGTCCCCCGCCATCTCACTACCCCGATCCCAACTCACATCCCCCTCTCTCATGTACAGTCGTCAGCATAAATTCACTGCAAGCCTGCTCGTGTGATGTGGGTCATTTTGTCTGGCAACAGTGTAAGGGAACTAGTTGCCACACAGGCTTGTTTACGCTTTAATGACGTGTTTGTATGAATTAGTACTATAATTCACACAGAATGCAATATCCTTTATATCTGATTAGCATAAAAATGTGCAAAAGACGACAGAAGAATGTTGTGGAATGATGAAACTTCTGCTCTCTCCCTCGTGCCCCTTCCGATGTCCCTCTCCAACCTCACCCTCTTCCCCCCTCCCCCTGCTTTGCTTCATTTCCACTCCTCTCTCTCCCTGCCCTGTCATCTTTATATTATCCACGGTGCTAATCTACGCAATGAGCTGCACTCTTCTCTATTTCATGTTTATTCCTGTAACCTTTTCACTCCTCAACATTCGAGAGTTTCTTGCCACGAAACAGTCTTTTTCTCCCACTCTCTACTCCAAACGTGATGCAGCAGTTCGAAACATTATTGGTTCTGATACTGCTTCATGAATCAGTGAACAAAATTAGGAGAATGGGAACATTTTCCTAGGAAAGAGAGAAGGCAAGAAATAGGAGGAATGGGCACAAATGTTTGTTTAATTTCTCCTAATGAAATAATAGCCACCGACTGCCAGGCTCACTCAAAAAAAAAAAAAAAAAAAGTAAGGAATACATCATAAGACCGAAACCTCAAATGTTTCTGTACCTTGCGGCTGTTGGCAGTGACAAGGGGTGGAGAAAAGAATGACAGCTGCAATAAAAAGAGTGGGAAGAAGACAGAGATGGTGAGAATCACACTCGAACAGGAAGGAATATTGATAATTAGCCTTGGATATAGTTAGTTTTATTAAAGTATTGCAAGCAGTCGAGAACAGGACGGGCTGGGTTTAGTAAACAGTCAAGAGAGAAGTGTGATGCAGCAGTCGGGTTAGTGCCGTGGATTGAATGAAGGTAGAGGGGATGGGGTAAGGAGAAAGTGGAGAGGCATGAACATAGGTGGGGGGTAGGAGGGAGAGGAAGGGGTGGGGGGGAATTCAGAAGAAGTGTGGGGGAGAGAGGGGAAGGGAGCTTAGACACGGTTATATTGAGGAATACCAGAGAATTACGCTCACACGTCGTTCCGTAACATTCTTCTGCCAACACTTGCATTTTTTATACTAATTAGGTACGGTATACAGAATATTGTACTCTAGGCGGTCTCTAGTACCACTTCTTAAAAACACGTCTTTAAAGTGTATAAAAGTCTAAGTGGCAACTAGTCCCCTTACACTGCTGTCAGACAAAAGGACTCACATCACACAAGCAGACTTGCAGCGAATTTATGCTGACGACTGTACCTCTCCACTCCATGCCTCCATCTCATCCTCAGCCTCCCCCCCCCTCCACCTCACTCACATACGCTCTTCTCGTCAGTCTTTCACTCTCCATCCTCTCCACATGCCCAAACCACCTTAACGTGTTTCTCCTAACGCTTCCTATCACGTCCACATCCATGCCACAATGCTCCTTCACTTCCTCATTTGTTAGTCTGTCTCTCCATGTGACTCCACATGCTCCATTCAAATAACTCATTTCCACTGCTCCCACTCTTGACTTCTGTCCTTCCAACAGGGTCCAAGCCTCACTTCCATATGTTACAGTTGGTATCACAATACTGTCATGTAACAACTTTTTCACTTCCATGCTTACTTCTGTTTCTTATCACAGCTTTCAACGAACCAGCAACCTTCCTTCCCTGCTGCACCCTATCAAGCACTTCACCCTCCAGACTTCCATCCTTACTCATCACACTACCCAAGTACATAAATGCACTCACATTCTCCATATCCTCCCCATCCAAGCTCACTGTACATTCACTGGCTTCACTTCTCTCGAAGACCATCACTTTACTCTTCCCTGCATTCACATGTAGATTCCGTTTTTTACACACTCTCCCAAACTCATCTACCAAGCCTCGCAGCTCCCCTTACAGGGAGTTTCCAAACACTGCCCTCTCTCACTAGGGCCACTTCAACATCCACTGCCTGACCTTGTATCTCTTTTATAACCCCATCCATGTAAGGACTGAACAACCATGGAAACATGACACACCCTTGTTTCAATCCAACCTTCAAATGGAAAGATTCACTCAGATTGCCATCCACACGCACTGCAGCCTTAGCACCCTCATACATACGCTTCACTGCCTTCAACAACTTCCCATCCACTCCATATATTCTTAATACTTTCCACAATCCTTGTCTATCCACCCTGTCATATACTTTCTCCAAATCTATGAAGGCTGCATACAACTTCTTTCCCTTCTCTAGAAACTTTTCCACTAAAGATCTAAGAATGAATATCTGGACTACACAACCTCTTCCCTTCCTAAAACCTCCCTGTTCTTCTCCAACTCTGTTATTTCCCTAACTCTGTCAATAAGTATCCTACCATATACTTTTCCTATTACAGAGGAATAATTATACCTGACTTCTAATCCTCCAGGACTCTACCTTCCTCCCAGGCCAATCTGCACACCTTCCACATCCATTCTATTACTATCTCTCCCCCATGCTTCAGCATATCACCACACACTCCATCAATTCCTGGGGCTTTCCCCATTATAACTTTCTTCATTGCTTCCACCAATTCCATCCTACTGATTTCTTCCTCTCTTCTCACAACCCTCCTTCTCCCTGCCATTCCCCAGACACTTAAACTTGTATTACTTTCATTCTCTACGTTCAACAATTCATTAAAGTGTTTTCTCCATCTGTTCACTTTTTCTCCCGCCTCCACTAGTAATCTACCATTTTTATCTTTCACACCCCCACTAACTTTGTTGGCACCCTGTCTAGCTCTCCTTACCTCTTTCCAGAACATTTTCTTACATTCGCTCCAGTTTGCACTCAAATTCCTTCCAAATTCCTCATTCACCATCTTCTTACTCTCTCTTACTTTGAATTCCATTTGCCATATATTACTCCATTCATGAAGTTTATTTAATTCTTCTTGTAGCTATTTACAAGAGACTATGTTAGTAATTCTCCATTGTATTTTTGCATCATCAACAAATATATTTAAATAGCTTTCATTTCCAATATTATTATCTATGCCAATTATATACACTAAAAACATAATTGGTGCCAGCATTGAGTCCTGTGGAACCCTGCAAGTCACTTCCCTCCATGATGAGTAATTTCCCCTTAGTATTATTCTCATTTCCCTTTTTCTAAGAAAATCTTGCATCCAACAGTACAGTTTGCCTCGGATTCCTCATTGATGGTACAGTTTCCATTAAAGCCTTTGGTGCAGTACTCTGTCAAATGCTTTCTTGAAATCTAGATAGATACTGTCCACCCATCCTTCTCTTTTCTGTAATGTCTCTGCAACTCTGTCATAGTAGCTTAATAGATTAGTAACATATAATTTTCCCTTTCCCACCAAAACATAAAGTAACTTGGTGGTGGGAAGAGGGTGTAGAAGCTGCAGTTAAGGAGAAAAGAAGGCTTTTCCGGGATTGGAAGAATGGTGGTAACAGGGAGGAGTACTTGGCTGCCAAGCGCAGGGCTAGAAGAGAGGTATACAGGGCAAAGTCTGAGTCACAGAGACTTTTACTTGATAATCTAAATCATGGAGAAAGGAAAAATATGATATTTAGGGTGGCAAATCAGGTGAAGAGGGATAATCGGGACATTGTAGGTGAGCAGTGTGTGAAGAATGATGAAGGATGGGTAGTGGTGAACAGTGAGGATATTAAAGATGCATGGAGAGAGCATTATAGCCAATTGTTGAATGAGGAGTTTGATTGGGATAGAGAAGGTTTGGAGCCTGCTGATCCAGTGTTTGGCCCTTGGCCTTTGATTGACGCTGCTACTGTGAGTCAGGCAATAGGCAGGATGCGGGTGGCGAAGGCGGCAGGTGTGTCTGGGTTGACTGATGAAATGTTGAAGGCCTCAGGAGATACTGGGGTAAGGTTAGTCACTGACCTGATAAATAGGATTATATATGAGTGTGTTGTCCCAGATGATTGGCTGAGGAGTGTAATTGTAAATGTGTACAAAGGAAAGGGTGATGCCCTGGAAAGGGGAAATTACAGAGGTATAAAGCT
>JAGKTI010004863.1:0-46446 GCA_018397915.1 Birgus latro
ATGGATGGATGGATGTACACGTATTTATGTAATGTATGAATATGTATGTGCTAACACCAGGGAACATTCATTCACCTTACGAGAAACTAGTACTCTGCTTTTTACTCTGACTCGGCCTAAAATTGCTCAGGTTAACACTAGCCTCTGATGCTAGTCATGAAGAAGTGCTATGGGAGGGATGTAGAACAGTAGCTTTGTTTTTTTCGGCCACTGGGCTACGTGAAATAAGTTGCAAAAGGACGAAAATCTGGGCCAAGTTAAGGTGAAACCATAGAAATAAGATAAAAAAATAAAGGAAGGAAAAAAGAAAGAAAGAAAGGGAGGAAGAAAGAAAGGAAGGAAAAAAGGAAGAGTGAAAGGAAGGAAAAAAGGAAGAGAAAGAGAGGGGGAAGGAAAGGAAGAAAGAAAGGGAGGGGGAAGGAAAGGAGGAAGAGAAAATACGTGTCTGGACAAAGAGAATGTTTCTTTATGAACTCCAACTACACATTACTCTCCCCTCCTCGCTTGTGACGCTGCATTCTCTTCCCCCTCACATACATGCTCGGGCACGCGTATTTCTAGGAGATGGTTTGCCCCTTGAATACACTGGCGTCATTTTACCTGTGGAGTGAGGTGTTTGAGAGTGACGCGTGCTTACGTAGTTGTTGTTGTTTGTGTTGTTAGTGGTGGTGGTTGTGTAATGCCGTAATTTTAAGGGTAATTTAAGCATAATATAAGTTAATATGTGTAGTATAAGTTAGTATAATATAAGTTAATATAAGTGTAGTATAAGTTAATATAAGTGTAGTATAAGTGTAATATAAGTTAATATAAGTGTAGTATAAGTTAGTATAAGTGTAATATAAGTTAATATAAGTGTAGTATAAGTTAGTATAAGTGTAGTGTAAGTGTAGCCCTGAACCCCTGATTAATTCATCTACAATGGATAGGGAGTGATCATCAGACTCATATTTAGGCTTGTTCCTTGTTAATATTTATAGCAAAAGTGGAATACTAGTAACAGAAGAACTGTATGGAGCGAGACGGGAGTGAGAGTCGTAGTCATTTCTCACAAAAAAGAAGCAAGAATTTAAAACTAGTTTAATATAGCGACAGTTTGTATTCATACTTTAAATTCGGAATTTGTAAGTCAGGTTTGGTATTATCTTTTTGTACTATATAGTAATGAATTTAAGCTTAGTTAAATTCTAATTGTTGATAATTGACATTTGTAACCGCGAAATTTGCTTTACACTTGCGTTTAGTCACGTAGGCCGGACAACTGCGACACATGGTTACAATTAGTTGAAACTCGTTGGTTTAGGCTTCAGTATAATTGCCAGTCCCATACGATTACCACAAACTTTTAAACACCGTAAGTCAGTTCGTCTATGTATGGCGAGTGTGAACTCCTTATTTCATATTCCTTGTTGGTTGGTGTAGACGGTAATCTTGCAGAGTAATTTGTCGAAGTCAGTTCTGATGTTAGGACAGCCGCGAGGGAGAGCATGTGGCCGGGAGTGACGCTCATTGTGAGCCCTGACGTGGTGATATTCGCAGGTTAGTCAAAGTCGCTCTCTCTGTGCCACCCCTATTTTGTTCCTATACTTAATCCTCTCTCTGTATTACTTAATCCTCTTTCTCTATATTAACAGGTTGACTGATAATGTTTCCTCTAACTTCCTTTTGTAATGATTGTGATCCCTGACGTCGTGATGTTCACAGATTGCTGGTGTTCCATCGTGGCCGCTTGTCCCGACGTAGAAGTGACCAAACTGTTCTTCTCGTCTATGCCCATTACACAAATTCCCTCCCCATCTTTTCCTGTATCACGTGGTCGAATATGAGATTGATTGGTCCACTAGTATAATTTATTTTTTCGATGTGAAGTGTTTAGTTGATAGAGTTTTCGTATTCACATGTAATTGTTTCCCCTAAAAGTACCGATTATTCAAACACTTTAACCCGCCGAGTCCCATCGACGTACGGTGTACGTCGCAACTTTTTTCCGCGGTCAGACCCAACGACGTACACCGTACGTCACGCAATTGGAAGGCCCATTGTGTGCACATTTTTCAACATTCGCGGGTGATTTTTCGTAGGCATATGTGGGAGACCTTCCTCTACCTGCTGTCAAGCGGGGATACTGCCTGGCCCCTCCTAATCCCCCCTTTCCCCCCTCCCCCCCACACTGGGCAATTCACTTGTTAGCAGTAAGCTGGCCAGTAAAGGTATGTTGCCCCACGGTCTCTCTAATGACGAAATTCACGGTGGAAGTGATTCCTGAGGTGGAGGACAAAGAAGACAAAGAAACAAAGAAGCTTGAGTTAGAAACAAACAGAAGTGATGAGGTGGTAATGTCGTAAAGGAAGGTGCCATATACTGGGGTTTTGGGTGAGTGAACAATGCCTTTATCGCCTATATTATTGTGTGAAAACCAATATAGACTTGTACTACACATAAATTCGTACCAAATAAATGAAATAAATACGTAACTTAAAGTGGCTTGAATTAGTCAACCCTTCCATAGTTCGTTTTCTTAGCCAAGGTTGAGTGACACCTGTATCAACATTTTTTTGCCTCAGGATCGCGATTTCACTATGAATTTTCGATGTTTCTCACCAAAACAGAAGGTTTCATCCAAAAAAACAAAAAGTCGAAAATCGGTCGGGATCTGGGGGTAGTAGGCTGGGCAAACAATCGGTCGGGACTCGGCGGGTTAAGTATTTTATCTCGTGTTAGGGTAAGAGTGATACAGGGAACGGGTGCTGTTAGGGTTAGTAGTGGTGGTTTTTATCAGTAGTAGTAGTAGCAGCAGCAGCAGCTCCAGGCTAATCTGGGACGTTAACCCTGTGGACTGCAGGCTGAAGATGGACTGCAGGCTAATGGTGCCCTCCTCCTGCAGCTCACCACCCTCCTTCTGGGGGATAGGGAGGTAGTTAAGGGACGTTTGTATAGCCGGGCAGCGAAGCACCTCAAATCAGTGCCACCACACGAAGGCGCCCCCAGTTCATTATGACATCGTGTGTTAGGATGATAAAGATGTGATTTAGGCTCTTATTCTCGATGACAGTTCCCTAACACTTCTTCCTTAGCTGTTCATTTTGGGGTATGGCTGTTTAATATCCTTTCGTATGTTATTTATGCAGAATATGGCGATACTAGAGGGATTTATGTAACGGAGGAAGACAGTAAGGTGTAATAAAAATAAATCGCTTACGAGAAGGGTTGGGGAGCCTCCTTACCCAACGAGAAGGGTCTTATATAAGAACGGATGCTGTCAGGGGGTAAATGTCAAGATAAGCATTTCTAGCACAATCTATTTTCTGTTTTTAGTGTTGGCCTTTGTACAGTACAGACGACAGAAAACGATTATGTAACAGAGGCCCGTCTTCTTTGCCTTTGGAGATTTTGTTCTTATCTCTTCCTTAACTTTGTTTTGCTTATTTTATCTTCTGAGTATAATTTCCTATTTCGTATTACTGTTCTTCTTTCTTATCGTTCTTTTTTGCATAATACATCTTAACAGTCGTTACTTCGTCCCTTTCCCTCACTCCCTCCTCCTATCTTCCTCACGCCCTCTCTCTCCATCTCCTCCTCTCCCTCTCTCTCCATCTCCTCCTCTCCCTCTCTCTCCATCTCCTCCTCTCCCTCTCTCATTCCTTCTCCCTTTCATCCTCTCCCCTTTTCCTTCTCATCCTGTCCCATTCGTTCACTCATCCTCTTCCTTTTTCCCTCTCATTCTTTCCACTTCCATCTCTCTCATACTCTCCCTTTCCCTTCATTTCTCCCTCTCCCTTCCTTTCGCCCTCTCCCCCCTCTATTATGTTTGATTAGATCCCGCCAGACGCGTCTTTTGCTAGGTATGTGCTTCCACTTAGCGATAATTTTTAGCTTTTAACTCTAAAGAATGTGCGGATTGTTTTGAGACTATTGCACTGCTTTAGCAGTATTTTAGAGATTTTAGTATCTTCTAGTGATTTTCTTGGGATTCTTGGTTTCGGTGACATAGTAGCGACATTTGATAGATAGCAAGTTTACCCATGTTTGTGCTTTGGAACGCAATATCCCTGGCCAATTTAACTCGGCTCTTTAAAAATATGCCACTCATATTATACATATTAATAATATGCTTGTAACTAAAGGTATATTTGAGATTATGAGGTTGCCTGATGCTATCTCGACCACATTTGCCCACCCATAACTTTATCATCTTATCAGCAGCCGAATGTGCGTAGTTCCGAACCATTTGACGATCTCCTCTCCACTTAACAGGCAGACGGCATGGCGTCAACGAAAGGGCAGGTTTGTATTTTCATAGCTTTTGTGCTTTAAAACATATGTAACTGTGATTACTCAAGTACATGTGGTGTAGTAAGTATGAGTGGTGAGGTCCAAGGCGGTTTTAAGGATAATCATCATATATTTTATCTTAAATTAGTGATATAATTTGTTGCCATGGCCGGTTGTCCGGTGAAATGGTTGTCAAGGCCATTTTAATACACTCGTTGTGGAGAACAGATGGCATTTACGCCGGCAAATATTTATTCTCATTAATAGTCTGTAACATAAAGAGTTTGGGCATGTTAAAATGAATATGTCTTAGAAGAAACCTTGAAATCTGATGCTAATAATAACTCGGCTGTTTGTTTACGTAGGACTGGTATCTCTCTCCAAGCATCGTTTATGTCATTCATTATGTCCTCTTGTTTTATATATATTTTTATCCTGTCATGGTCTGGACAGCTCGGGTGTTTTGTTTCAATTAATGCCAGATTCTATTCAGCTGAGTGAGTCATAGTGTGACTACTGGTACATGTATATTAACCAAATCATTGAAGTTTAGGAAAACCAGAGAAAATGCGTGGTTGAAAAAGCAGTATAACACAGGACAGTAAATGTAAAATATAGAACCTAAATTGATTATGACAGGTGGACCAATTTTGATAAGTACTGGCTCAGATTTAAGGTACAAAAATGGTAAACCCATTCTCAGTTTAGCCAAAGTTGCCATGGATGTAATTAGAGTTGGCTTGTTGATCCTTAAATCTTGACTGGGACCAGTATTCTAACTTTTGAGGACTCATGATGGCGCTGGCACATATTTTCAATGTAATTATATACATGTATTTACCATATATTCATTTGTTTCCACTACTCAAATTTCCAGTTTTTGAGGCTTCCTTCAGTCATTACATGTCATGTGTTGCTATTTTTTTCCTGGATGTTTGAAGCTAAAGCAACATGTATTAAGATTTGTAGCTTAAAAGGTAAATGTTGATTATCCTGTGCCATGTTTAATCAGAAAAATGCAGTGCAAAAAATTTGGGGTAGGTGGGCCTCAAGAATTACAGTATATGAAAATTGGGGAAAGTTTTACAGCATTTTATTTTCCACACCTATTTCCATGTTCATGCTAAGTCCAATACTGTATTTTTATAAATGCATAAACCCATTCATAGGATGACATCCTCTTTAGCTTATTCGTCCTACTGTCAAATGATTTTATTCAGAGTAGGAGAAGCTTTTCAGACTGTGAGAGTTAAATATAGCCTTCATTAACCCATATACTGCCAGAGGGTATCACTGATGAAGAGCTTACACATGGAGGTGCTGTGCATCTTGGAAACAGCAACTGTAGTGTCTGTCTAGGAGCCAAACCTCTTATTTCTCTGCACCTTGCCGTGGGAAGGACTCTGGTCCGACCTTCGTAAGGAACTGATTGTAGGATGGCCCCAAAGAAGCAGCTGCTTACCTGTGGTCAGTGGGTCTGCTTGACCAAAGAGACCAGGGTTAAGCAACAACAACAACAACAACAACCAATGGGTCTCATGTTGTGGTAACAGGAATGAGGCAGTAAAGTTGATAAAACTGGATTCAAGGTAAGTTTGTATGTGTTCATTTCCCCATATAGTTGATCTGTCAGGCCGTGGATACGTAAACAGTAAGTCCTCATGGTATGTAATGGATGTTTTTTTTTTTTCTTACAGTTAGTACTGGAAAGTTAGGGATATTGGTGAATCAGAAGGAAAGGTTCTGGAATTTTAATCAGGGAATCTTTTTCTAATATTCTCCAAATTTCATTGTAAAGAATGGTAGAATATAGCAAAGACTTACTGTATACAGTATTCATTTTTAATTAGTTCATCTCATTTGCCCCCCCCCATCCAAATGTTAGTGTTAGCATAGGAGACATTTCTTCATAGTCATACTTTTACTTGTTACACCCTGGTAGCTATTCTCTGGTAGGGTATTTTATATGACCATAACATTTTATTACCCTAAACTGTACAGGCTACATCAGTTGCTTCTTAAATGTCTGCATTCCATGGTTAAGAAAAAAAAAAAATTCTTTATTCTAAGCACAAAGAAAAATTAAGCATAGTCTGAGCCTTGGAGCTTGAAACTGCCTACATCTATTTTGTTAACTTTTAAAAGCAGAATTTCATCATTCTCCCATTGATAGTTTGAAATATTTTACACAGCTAACCAGTACAGGAAGCCTTCATAGTAAGGTGTGTGTTCTGAATATCTGAAATTCTTCTGAGTAATTGGTATAGTAAGCGGGAGAAACTGGCAAGTCAGCTTTATACTTGTAGTATTGAAACTAGTATTCATTTATATGAAATATACTCTGGATCAACATAAAAGAATATGAAAAGGAGCAGCCTGTACAGTAGATGCTTAAATAAAATATCAGGATGTTCACTTCATTTGTTTTGTTTATAAAGGCTCCAGCATTGCTTGCATGCATTGGCCTTGGTTACCTAATGGCAGCTGTAAATGCTGCTCGATCTCTGGCTGCCCCCTTACTTGGTCCTTTATGGCTGAGGTCACATTCTATGACCTCATCCCAGGTCCTTTTTGGTCTGCCCCTCGCAACCTTGCCCCCAATGTTCACACTTCTGACTTTCTGCACCCAGTAATCATCCCCTATGTCTTGCGCATTTTATTCTTGCTACCACCAGGCAATTTTAGTCAACTCTGGGAAGGTGACTTTACACTCCCTCTTCTTTCTTGCCTTCATTCTTTCCTCGTCCTTCTGCCTGTGGGTGTCTCTACACTGAGTGACAAGCTAAATGGTTTCCTGTACACCAGGAAGCCATTTGCTGCATTAGGTGGTAACCATATAACCAAATTTTGCCGCCTGGTGGTTTAGTGGGTAATTACGGCGCTCCAATCGGATTGAGCCGGTGAAGGTTTATATCCAAGGGGTGGTTGGGGTTTATTGCTCATGTAATGCCATTCAGGGATGAGTGAGGCTGGTCACTCATCTTAAATGTCAGGACCAACTTGCCTAGCCCTGGGCTCCTATGCTTCTCTCTGGGGCGCCATAGGATTGGATAATTAAAAAAAAATGGAAAGGCCTCACTGATAGAAGGGGTTAATGAAGGATGTTTCTGACTTGTTAATTGTAACCTTTGCTTTAATAGTGTAGGCTATATTAAAGAAAAAGAAAAAAACAGGAGCTAGCTTGTCTTTTGATTCTGGGGATGAATGGATAGGTACTGACTGTGTTATTTAGAGAAACCTGTAATTATGACGGCTACGAGTATTTACTGATGAAACATATCCCATCATAGCATTTTCTAGAGACTTCCCCCAAAGAGTGATGAAGTTTACATCATCACTCATTCCACTTAATACAGTATGACACGATTACAGTCATCTTCCCATTTATTCTCTTTCTCACCTGAGAATGAGGTTAAGTAGGATTCAGAAACTAGGAAAGATAAAATAGTGTGAGTAAACTATCAGTAACATTTAGAGTGAAATCTTGAACTTTGAACTGCTCAGCAAAGAACCATTCATGAAACTGCAAGCAGCACAAGATTAGCCATATACTGAATGCTGTACTGTCCACCTTTTATAGGATAATTCCCCTTTCCATAACCCTCAGTCTCCCTTCTGATGCCATTAATACTGTCACTAAGTTTACTAACCTTAACTGTAGACTGAAGCAGCTGGAGGAACAGTCCATATGGTTTTTCACAATTTACTTGTGTTTTGTTGTCCATTTATATAAATGTGATGTTAATAGTCAACATAGTAATTCACTTGAAAGACCAGGTTTGATGGCATGTCTTTGTCTATAAATATCATTTTAAATCACAGTCACCGCAAAGTACACTGTCTTATGTCTTTCCTCCACCACTTCCAGCAGGCAACTGGTCAGCAAACCTTTTTCTGAGGTAAACCAAACCCTTAAAGCATCAGAACTGAACCATTTGCATGAGCACTGAATCACCCATTGAAACATTTGACACAGTAAGCTGCTTTGCTGCAGCACAGTAAAATAAAGCCTCAGCACCCATTTCCATATAGAATGAACAACTTTGGGGATATTGTATTTTATTATACATATTTTATTATAATAGTATTATCCTGTTCATGACATGGACACTCTTGGTTAAAAAAAAGGAAAAAAAAAAGAAAAAAAAATGGGTGGGGGACTTTTGGCTTAAGGATATTGCCTTGCATGGCATTGATCAGTGACCAGATATTAAATATTAAAAATAAGAAGAAAAATCACACACCCTTCCCTCACTCCAGTACTTATATTGAACCACTCACTTATGCATCCATCTTCCTTCATAAATGGTTTTTAAGATAAACTCTGACATTAAGCAATTTCTCTTCATACCATACATGCTTACCACCTTCCATTGTCCCTTCCTGCTCTAGTTGTTATAAGCTTTTTTCCAGATCCATTGATTATATTTTACAATTCTCAACAATACTGCACTTATTATATACTTTCTTCACTTCCAGCCATACTACAAATCTAATGGTCACATCCCTTACCGTTCTAAAATCCACCATGTTCACCTGCTATTTAGATTTTCACCTTACCTACTCTGTCATAATTAATTCATAGATTGCCACAGTTAGGGATAAAAGTTTACTTACTTTTCCACTGCGTCTGTTTTGTCTTCCTTACTTTATCATATTTTATTCACATAATAGAGCAGTTAGTATTGGTCCTATTCTGTTGTGACTGCCTCCCACTTAGTGCTTATCTGTTACTTTCCTCCCTGATGCATCATTTAAAGGAGAATTATATACGGGCAGAGGCAGATACAAAACTTTGCTCAGCTTAGGAGCATTAGCCAGCAGAGGAATGTGAGTTGTAGAAGAGGTGAAATACTAGAGGAACTTGTGTCTCCAGTGTGGCTCCTGCTTACTTTCACCTGAGCTCCTTTCTTGCATCCACTCCTCCACATCCTCCCAAGCTTTCTTGCTAGTCAACGTGTATAGCATCACTCACAACCTTAGCATTTATTTGTGCACTTTACATATGTTCAACATCCTTTTGTTCTCAGCTACATCCTCCACAAGCTTTCATTCCGATTCACACTTCGTTCATTTGTGTCTCGGCATTTCTACTTTTCTCTTTTTGGTGTTCAGTGATAGGCAAAGTAAATTAATTAAACCTGCTACTAAATCTAAGGGCTTAATAGCAAGGAAAAATAAATCAGTAAAATGTGACATAACCTGCAGTTGCAATACAGTATCCAGTTTGTAGTACATATGGTAGGTCCTTGTTGTATAGGGTCCATATATAGTGATCGTCTTCCACCCTGCCTGGAAGTTCTTGTGTGTTACGGGGATGGCTCAGTAAGGATTATCAATGTCTGTCCTGAGTGTGTTATATGAGCCTAAGAATGTTGATACCAGTAGGCTACCATTAACTCTGTCGTGGTATGGACAGATGGTATGCTGCTGCATGTGACCTTGGATGATTATATGCAGCTGAGAACAGGTCATATGAGCCTGCGAATTAACCCACATCAATTCAGTTATGTATTTTATTCTTCCTTTTACTACACAGTTTTGTTCATATGTCTCTAGGAGTGAAGAAATTAGTGAAGATTTTATCTGACTTTCAGGGTTTGAAGTAGCTCTAAGCTAAGTAAAAATAACAGCATAAAGAATAAAGCAAAAAAGTATTCAGATAGAATAGGCTATTAGCCAAAAATAACCTCAAAAAAATAAAAAGACTGATAAATAATAAGGGTTGCTGTATATTCTTTATTTTTAGGTTTTATATACTGCTCTTTTTTTCAGGTTATCACTTGTCAGGCAGCTGTGGCATGGGAGAGCAAGAAGCCTCTGAGTATTGAGGAAATTCAGGTGGCTCCCCCCAAAGCTGGAGAAGTTCGCATCAAGGTACTCTATGTTATAATGCCAGTCATTATTAAATTTATACAGGTATTCATCATTATAAGTAAGGGATGAGTTGTAAAATATAGTATCACATTTTTTTTTTTTTTTAAATAAACAGTTGCTATAGTACTATAAATTGGAGAGAAGCTGGCCAGTCAGTTTCATAGCTAGCACTGGAACTTTATACAGTGACTTTAATATACTTAAGACTGAATAGCAAGAAAGGTTGTCGAGAAATGCTGCATAATAAAAGTTGAGTTGCCGTAGGATCCAGAAACAAGATGAGTACAAAGTGGGAGAACTATCATGAGCCTTCCCAGACTGCTTTTACTCTGACTTTGCCTAACATTGCCACCTCTCCATCTTGGTTGCTTATTTGTAATACTAAATTAATACCAGAATATGATGTTAATTATGAAGAAGTGTTATGGAAGCAATGTAGAGCCATAGCATTGTCCTTCTCTCCCAGTGATCTTTGTGAAATAAGCCACAAAAGAATGAAAATATGGACCAAGTTAGTGTAAAAGATCTGTAATGAAATTCCGTTGGAGAAGATGCAAAAGTGGGAGAACCAGCTTTGGATGATATTGATTACAGGTGATTGCCACGGGAGTCTGCCATACGGATGCAAACACTCTGGATGGCCACGACTCGGAGGGGGTCTTCCCCGTAGTGCTGGGGCATGAGGGTGGCGGCATTGTGGAGAGTGTTGGACCAGGGGTTACCTCTGTTCAGGAAGGTGAGTTTGGGTCATCATCATCATTCATGTCATCATTAATGTTGTCCTTATTGTCCTTGTCATCACTGTTGTCACAATCATCATAATACAACCCCAAGGGGCTGTTTCCAGGCTGGGGTATGAAGGTGACAGTATTGTGGAGACTGTGGGACCAGGAGTTAGTTCTCTCAAGGAAGTTGAGGCCAGTTGGGGTTCCAGGAACATCCATCTACCTATATCTGTCTGCCTGTTGAGCTGTCTGTCTTATCTAGAGCCAGATGCTTTAATCCTGGAAGGAGTGACCTTGAACAAATCTGCTCGTTGTTGGCATGTCCTCCCCAGTCAGACAGCCCTCCCTTCATCTGACACCACCCTGTTCCCCCACTTCATCCTCAGTCTCCCTTACACTCATTCCCCCTCCACCTGACTCACATCACCATCATCGTCATGCAGCCTTGAGGGACTGCTTCAGCTAGTGCTGGGTCATGAAGATGGTGGGATTTTGGAGAATGTTCAGCTAGGGGTTATATCCATCAGGGATGGGAGAGTGACTTGGGAGTCATTGTTGTAATCTTCAGCACAGCATCATCATCATTACTCTCATTATAGGGTGGATTAGAAATGAGATTCGTTATTCCCCCATACCTTGATAATGTCTTTAACATTTAATTTTGTTTGCATTCTTCTCTACTAGGAGGATGGCCCTGCAAGGGCAGTTGCTTGCCTGCAGTTGATGGTTCTGCTCTGATAGGTAGACCACGGTTACTCTACAACTAAATCTAGATGAGGGCTTTCCTAACCAGAAGAAAAATTGTCTAGCCGCACCAGAAACAAACAACAAAGACATTACCTCACTGAAGAAGTTAATTTTGCATACTCTCGTCCCCACAGGAGATCACGTGATTCCCCTTTACATCCCTCAGTGCTACGAGTGCAAGTTCTGCAAGTCGCCCAAAACCAACTTGTGCCAAAAGGTCCGAGTAACGCAGGGCAAAGGCGTGATGCCTGACGGGACGACACGCTTCACATGCAAGGGCAAGGAGCTCTATCACTACATGGGATGCTCCACTTTCTCCCAGTACACTGTTGTGGCTGAAATATCTGTGACAAAGGTTAGATATTTCTCTTATTTCAGTCACAGGTCTCTCTCTCGCTCATCTCTGTCATCTCTATCTACCCACCCACCATATAACTTCATTAGCTGCTTCACCTTCTTTCAGTGTACAGTTGTGACAGAGATCTGTGTAATAACAATTAGATATTGCACTTTTCCCATATTAGCTGAGGTTCACAGATAGGCTTGTGATCATGCAGAAATAATACCTAGCTATTGATTGGTGAATACATACAGTAAATCCACATTAAAACTTACCTTTCTTGGTATTGTTATTTCCAGTCAGTTACTCTGTAAATCACTGAAATATTACCATTTAAAGTTTTTCATGGCTAAAGTTGATATGGTAGTTCCCCCTAATTTACAGTAGCAGTTACATGTAAAGACTGATGCACATTCCTCGCTAGTGACAAAGACTGTCCCTTACATTACATTACCTTTAAAGAGCATGGACTGTGCTAGTTTGTGTAGGTCTTTCCACCTGATGGCACTTATATATTCTAAAATATGTTGCACAGACTACTCTGTCATTGCATACTTTACTTTCATATGAATCTTGCAGGTGAATCCGGCAGCTCCGTTGGACAAAGTATGCCTTATTGGGTGTGGCATCAGCACAGGTTATGGAGCTGCCATCAACACTGCCAAGGTAAGTACATCTTAAAAATTTACATTTGTGCAACAGGGGACAAAAGTTGAAAATCGGCAATACCAAGTTAATTATAAATCTACAGTATAGTATATACATATATACGTGGAGTTGATGGTGCCCATTTTTATCCATTTAGTCATGTATTTTAGGTTTCCTGTTAACATCCCAATAAACTTGGCATTGGGTGAGTAGCTACAGTATTTCCATTCAGCAGTATGATTTTGTTTTTGCCATCTGGTAATGTTTTTCAGCAGTTTATCCATTTCAGTATCAGAGGAGGAGAGGGAGACCAAGGATGAGATGAGGTATAGAGTAGAGAGAGATATTAGGGAGGGCGGTATAAGGTGAGCAACTGATCTGTGGCTACCCCTTGTGGGATGAAGGCATCTGGCAGATAGACAGTAACATTACCAGCACAAAATACAAGCAAGTGTACCATAACTTCACTCTGATGTAACCTGTAAATCCACAACGCACTTCATGCATCTCACTCTCACAGTACAACTCAAAAACAGTCCAGTGTGCCCTCAGTGTAATCTGTGCCACAGGTAGAGCCAGGGTCAACATGTGCCGTGTTTGGACTGGGTGCAGTGGGTCTAGCAACAGCTATGGGTTGCCGTGCTCGTGGGGCCAAGCGCATCATTGGCATTGACCTGAACCCTGCGAAGTTTGAACCTGGTGAGTGAAGGAGGATGGAGCTTCAGGATTTGGAATGTGTTATGACTTGTTATATGTTGCTTTTCATGTGTGTGTGTGTGTGTTTTCTTTCAGGTCATTAATTCCTCAGGAAAATACAGAATAAGTACCGTACCTTTAAGTTTCCGTAATAGGTGTAAAGTTGAAATTATCAATTCCCTCACTTTTTAACACCTTATGTGTTGGAAGAGTTACCATATGGTTTGGAGTACATCCCTGACTTATACCATATCAGTGACCACTTGTATTAAATTAACCACTCCTATATTATGGTCTTGGAAGTGTAGGGGCCAGAGATGCAAAATACCATCCCCCCATTCTCCACCCCTACCCCCTTGAGGTGTTGGTGGAACTTAAAGGGACAGATTGGGTTAGGGTGTTTTTTATTCCAGATTTCTTTCATTCACCAGTTCTTCTTTTCAGCCAAGCACTTTAGATGCACCATGTTTGTGATCCCTAAGGACTCTTCCAGTTCCACACAAAAAGTCTTGGTGGAGGTGACTGAAGGTGGCTCTGAGTATACCTTCTGAGTGACTGTACCTTTGGGTTGACAGTGTTCCATATGTTTGATCTTGGAGATGGCAGGAGGCTTTTCAATAATGTATTGCCCCCTTAACTGTATGGCTTTTGACTGTGGTTGTATAGCACTGGGCCTCTGCACTTCAGAAGGGATGAAATGGGATTGGCTGTTACCATTTACTATTTCACGAGGATGCCTTTAATTTTAGCCAACATCTCCATGTGTCTCTGATGCCTTGACTTCCATACAGCCAAACAGTTTGGATGCACTGAGTTCATCAACCCCAAGGACCATTCCCGCCCAATCCAAGAGGTTCTGGTGGAGATGACTGATGGCGGGTGCGACTACACCTTTGAGTGCATCGGCAATGTGGACGTGATGCGAGCTGCCCTGGAAGCCTGCCATAAGGGTTGGGGTGAGAGTGTGATCATTGGTGTGGCTGCTGCGGGGAAGGAGATATCGACCAGGCCATTCCAGCTAGTCACTGGGCGTGTGTGGAAGGGTTCCGCTTTTGGAGGTGAGTTGAGAACAATTTAAACGTATTCCTCTGAGCATCAGTCAGTTTGAGTTTGATGAGATTGTAAGTTCATCCCAAGGATATATTTTTTATTTTAATCTTGCTGACACCAGACTATCTGATTTGGCTTTTTAATTCATTGAAGAGCTTGGCTTTTGATGGTAAATTGGGATGTTGATTTTTATTTTTATCTTCCTAACACTAGTTGACTGGGTGTAGTAGGAAGTTTGTTCCTTCAGCCCAAGGACATCTTTTCCAGTCTGTTCTTACAAACACCTTTTTCCTACCTAAGGATGGGTTGAGATAGGGTCCAGAAAACAAAGAAAGGAAAAGTACAAACCAAAAGAAGTATCAACAGCATGCTGAGTGAAATAAGCCAGACACTCAAGTTACTCACGTGGCACTCAAACCCTCTTAATCCTGGCTTCACCTTACAGGTCTAACCCCCCTTCCCCCTTTTATATATGTATATATATATATACAATATATATATCGTCGTCATCGTCATCAGCCGTTCAGGTCCACCGCAGGACCGGCCTATCCCTACCGCTCTTTAATATATTTATAATATATATATATATATATAAATAATTAGGTTTTTTTTTTTTGCACATTGCAAGGTTTGCCATGGTTACCTCTGGAGGTAAAACAATTTTTATCTTGCAGGCTGGAAATCACGTGACAGTGTGCCCAAACTGGTAGAGGACTACATGAACAAGAAGGTGCTGGTGGATGAATTTGTGACCTTCACCAAACCATTGGTTGAGATTAATGAAGCCTTTGACCTTATGCACCAAGTCAAGGCTGTTCGTTCTGTGGTCATGCTTTAATTGTTATGTGGGGCAGCTTCGTGTCTGCTGTGTAGACACTTTTTTTTTCTTTCTTTCCATTTTCTTAGTTATATATACCATATAAGATTATGTACCATATACATTTTGTCCTCTAAGTATTACGTTGCTGATGAATTAAGACCTTTTCTTCTTGAAGTTGGTTGTTATTCCTGTATTAATGTGTTTTGAGGTTAATTTTTCTTGTTATTGAATTACTGATGAATCACATTTTCTTCAGTGAAACTTAGAAGTAAATGTTTTTTTGTGTGTTAACTCATAAATCACTAGCATAAAAAAATAATAAATACTTTAAATGAGGACTGACTCTACATTCCTGCATGTTACAGTATCTATACACACAACTGGCATGATCTGCATGAGAATACAGTTTAGTTTATTTGTCTTACTATGCAGCCATTCCTTTCGTCCAGGGATGAAGCACACAAATATAAGTACTCTATTTTCCTGTGTTTCATATCATCTGTCAGTGTAAGGTGATGAAATTTAGGAATACTGTACAGCACAGTACTGTACTTCGAGTAAAGTTCAGGATACTACTGTAATGGCTGATATCAAAAACTTTTGCTTGTTGCTTTGTTTATATATACTGCATACTTTTTGTCACCACCTGTAGACTTTCATTTTTACCTTTTTTTTACACACAGTTAAACAATAAACCACAGCAACCCACTTTTCTTGTAAAGTGAACCAACAGTTTTTTCTATTACGTGATAGATGAACCAGGTGCTGCTCAAGTACAAACAGTAGCTCAGATGATTACTGGGTCAGAATCTATGCGTATTTCCGTGCATGATGATGATGATGCACTTATTAGTTGTTTCTCCACATAAACAAGCAAAATGGCTCAACAGAAACAAGGAAGATGTGGTGCATGTTCTGTGTATTAAAAAGAAATTGTTATTGTATTACATCATCCTGACCCTTTTTTCCCACCTTTAGATGTGTTTAAACCAATAGCTCAGTATCCATGGGTCACTGAAAACAACATATTTTTTTGTGAAGATACATAAGAATAATTGTCAGGTTCACAGTTCCCTAGAATGACATTTTTTATACATTCCCTAATTATAGCCATGGTTTGATGACCATGTTGAAAGGAGCATTATGTATTTAAAAGTATTGTAGCTACAGTAATGTAAGCAAGGGGTTCATGTATATTTTTTGAATTTGTTTGAAAGATGTTTGATCACAGTTCAAAAATTTGTTTTGGGGTAATAGTGTGGCAGAGCAGTTAATATTAAAAATATTCATGTGGCACTTGATTTGTGTCATTTCATCTGTTTTCTCCCCTACCTTTGCTGTATCATAGGTAAGTAATATTTCAGACAATAAGGAAAAAGTAGTTTATTTGACAATAACCTAATGCACTGTAGTAGGTACATTTTGTAGGAATGATAAATGTTGCTTTTTCTTAAGCTTTGGGTTATGAGAACAGAAGAGAACATGAAAATTCAACAAACCTGAGTAAGTAGATCAGGCTTAGTTTTGTTCAGTCTAAGACTTTCCACTACTACAGCAAGCTGAACAAAAGTGAGCAAAATGTAGTGGTGTCATCAGCTGCAGCTAATCTGCAGTGCTGATGCAGAAGGGACATCAGTCATATATAGTCATGCAACTGAATATACATTTTCTGAGGACACATTATTTTGCCCCTTTCTATTCCAGCACCCCATACTTATGAAAATACGGCAACAATTTTTCTTCATAAATTTGTAATACAGTGCACTGAATGATAACTTTCATTATACACTGATGATAATCCCCTCAGTCCAATGACATGTTTAATATTTATTTCTGCTGTCTCTCCGGCTTGGGAGACTTTTTGAACAGGATGGCAGTCAACCCAGACACACCTGCTGCCTTCCCCACCTGCATCCTGCCTATTGCCTTACTAACAGTAGCAGTGTCAATCAAAGGCCAAGAGCCAAACACTGGATCAGCTGGCTCCAAACCTTCCCTGTCCCAGTCAAACTCCTCATTCAACAGCCGGCTGTAATGCTCTCTCCATGCATCTTTAATATTCCCACTGTTCACCACTACCCTTCCTTCATCATTCTTCACACACCGCTCACCTGTAATATCCCGATTATCCCTCTTCACCTGATTTGCCACCTTAAATATCACATTTTTCCTTCCCACGTGATTTAGGTTATCAAGTAAAAAAAAAAAAAAAAAGAGAGAGACAACAGGAATAAAATGAAAAATACATGATCAACTTCAAGGGTTAACCTCAAAACAGTTATCTGTGTTGCCAGATGAGACTGTCTTTTGAAATAATCACAGTTTTATGCTTGGAACTTAACTTACAATTTTAAATTACACTACTATTTATTTATATACACACATACAATCTTGTCAGAAGTGAAAATGCCATTAAATACTCGTTACTGAAACTGGGGATCCACAGAAAGTTTATTAAAAAGAATGTTACTAGGGGGGGTTTATTGATGGTAAGAAATTTTAAATTTCTAAGTTTTCATCAATGTATTATTTTCTTTAAGAACATGGCCTCCAATATTGCTACACTGATGAAGGAAAATTTAGTACAGTACATGGATGAGTTTGAAAGTGGATGTAGATCAAATGGACTATTAGCCCCAGGAGTATGATAATGCACTGTGTTGTGAACTTTACTGAAAAGAAAGTGACAGAACTGAACTGTACTATTACTATACTTAACTTATTTTTTAAACATCATGTAGGCCACACCTCCAGCCAGGCCAGCAGAAATGATAATGAAGACTATCATAGTGATCATGTATGCTTCCCTGTCCTGGTCCACTTTGTTGTACTCATCCCAGGTTGGGAGCTTCTCGGGCTTCTCACTAACTTCCTCTAGGGCAATGTGCCACCTGTAACAATGAATGTGGAGTCATTATAGCTGGTCTACCTTTACCTGATGGAATTGGACCTCTCTCATAGTTTGAATTTCATGGTGGCATGAAATTTTGTAAGTCTTATTTATGAGGCAGCAATGAGTCTCTTACGTTTGTTACCAGTCAAATCAACCTTCCAGTCCGACTGTACATGGTCATCAAATGAGCTGAAGGGAGCTGAGGGCCTTCATCAGATTAGAACAAATGTGCTAATGTGCTTAGATCTCAATAAAAAGTGAACTTCACATGCTAAGCTAATGAGTACATTTGTTATTGTTGCTCTTGGCTCATGTGAAAGTGAACCCAGTGGACTGAAGGCTGGAGTTGCTCTTTTGCAGCCTCCTATTTTCCTTTCAAGGGACTGGACAGGAGCTGAAGAACATATTTTAACCAGACATTGAATACTGATATGATGCAGTTCGGGTTTATGCCAGGCAAAGGTACCACTGATGCAATATTCATTGTCTGACTGCAGGAAAAATGTTTCAGAAAGAAGAGAGGGCTGTACTTTATTGTCTTTGTTGATCTGGAGAAGGCTTTTGACAAGAGTTCCCAGGGAGGTGGTGAAGTGGGCAATGAGAAAGCTTGGGATCGAGGAGTGACTGGTTTAAGTGGTTCTGGCAATGATGTACTGAATAATCACTCGGTGGCAGCAAGAATAAAATAAAAAATATGTCCCTACATGAAATAGGTTGACCCCTACACTTCTAGAGTAATGCTCGACTAAATGATATCATCCACTGCAAGGTTAAAGGAAATTCTTAGGTGTACCAGTAGTTGAGGAAGGATTGCAGCACCAATGATTTTTAAGCCTTTGAGTGCTAGGATTTTGCTCAGGTGAAGAGTCTTCTGGTGTTGGACTGAATGAAATATCAAAATGTGCCAGCTCCAGCAATACAGTTTTCCACTTCACTCCAAAGACATATTTTATTAGAGTGTTGCTACCACAAGATAGTTTTTTTATTTATGTTTGCAGAGCATATTTGAACTAGAGGAGTTAGATGTAGCCCTCACTAATTCCTTCATTACTAAGGCACTTGCTTAGGGTGAACAATCTGGAGACAGCACACACACACTCAAAATCAAGTTCAATGAGTTATCCTTTCACTGCAAAATATCTACTCTGCATTATATTTAGGCTAAAAACTTACCATGTATTTGTTCTTTTTTTTTCATTCATTCATTATCCCAATGTTCTTTTTTTTTCGTTCATTCATTATCCCAATCCTATGGCGCCCCACAGAGAAGTGTAGGAGCCCGGGGCTAAGCAAGTTGGTCCTGACATTTAAGATGAGAGTGACCAGCCTCACTCATCCCTGAATGGCATTACATGAGCAATAAACCCCAACCACCCCTTGGATATGAACCTTCACCGGCTCAATCCGATTGGAGCGCCGTAATTACCCACTAAACCACCAGGCGCCAAAATTTGGTTTTATATGGTTACCACCCAGTGTAGTAAATGGTTTCCTGGTGCACAGGAAACCAATTGGCTTGTCACTCAGTGTAGAGTCACCCACAGGCAGAAGGACGAGGAAAGAATGAAGGCAAGAAAGACAGAAGAGGGAGTGTAAAGTCACCCGTAGGCAGAAGGACAAGGAAACAATGAAGGAAAGAAAGACAGAAGAGGATTGAAGGATGGAGGAAAGGAAATGTATTTGTTATACAACTTATTAAAAGCAATCACATGTTTTGGGTGGAAAAAAAGAACTTCAGTTTATATTACAGCTTAAAATGGACAATTTTATTCAGCTCACAGAAATTCACAGCACAAAAGCAGAGACTGCAAACCATCAAATGCTCTGTTGGAATGTAGGAGCCAGAAGCTAGGCTACCACAATCCAGTAGCAACATTTAGAGGTAGATGACCAGCCTACTTCCCTTGAAGGCATCACATGACTGATAAACCTCCAGTCTCGGCTTGTTGATCGAGCCTAAGCATGCAGTTAAACCGTCACCCAACAGGGATTTTCCTATCGTTTAACCACTGTATGTGTTCGGTAGAGGTGCTCACCATCCACTTGCTCAATGTAGTGCTGTTCTCGGGTATCTGCGTTTTCCTCTCCTCATCTTTCTTTCCTTTCATCCTCTTCTGTCTTTCTTTCCTTCATTCTTTCCTTGTCCTTCTGCCTATGGGTGACTTTACGCTCCCTGTTCAGTTTTTCTTTCCTTCACTCTTTCCTCTTCATTCTGCCTGTGGGTGACTCTACACTGAGTGACAAGCCAAATGGTTTCCAGTACATCAGGAAACCATTTACTACGTTAGGTGGTAACCACATAACCAAATTTTGGCGCCTGGTGGTTTAGTGGGTAATTACGGTGCTCCTGTCAGATTGAGCCTGTGAAGGTTCATATCCAAGGGGTGGTTGCAGTTTATTGCTCACATAATGCCACTCAGGGATGAGTGAGGCTGGTTACTCTCATCTTAAATGTCAGGATCAACTTCCCTAGCCCCGGGCTCCTACGCTCCTCATGGGGCAATGTAGGATTGGATGATGGATGGATGAATTAACCACTGTAGTCAAAGAGTTAAAAGCAACTAATATCAATACCATGATCCCTTAGTATCACCATTAACTCACTCATCATTCAAGTCCCCAGAACCCTGACTCCACCTCACAAGCATACTCATCCACACTCGTGCACATCATAACACTGACCAGCTTGAGTCGATCCAAAGAAGAAGTCTCATGCATTCTCACCTCTCAGGATACTCCTTCTCTATGGTGCACTCATCCTGGATCAGCATGTAGTTATGGTCATCAGGTGTGAGAGGCTTCCACGTCGGTATGCCCAGTTCATCTAACTTTGCTTTGTCCTCTTCTGGTGTGGGGTTGCTAGAAGTACAGTTAGCTCAATTAATCCCTTCAGTATGAGTGACATCTTTCATACTCTTTTTACCTGAACTTAGCGAAGATTTTTGTCCCTTTGCAACTCCTTTCATGTACACTAGTTTAGTAGCACAAAAAACTACTACAGTTCTACATCCTTTCCATAGCACTTCTTTTTACTAGCACCATACTGTAATTATTTATCTACTGTTAATGCTCCATAGACAGTACTACAGCAACATCCTTTCCATAGCATTTTTTCATCACTACCACCACACTCTGTGTTAATTTGTTACAGCTCACCATTCAAGACAGAGAGACGGCAATTTTAGGCCATATTAGAGTAAAAAGAACATGATTTATTTCTGCTATCAGATGGTTTTATTTAAATCTTGTACTGAAGGGTTTTATCAAAGCTGTATGTAACCCAGGCAATTCAAAAGGTCTATATCAACCTGAATTAATGCATCATGAGACGGCAAGAATAATACTACTGACATTCGTGAGTTTAGGTATGTGTTTGTGAAGTGTAATGTTTTGTGGAGGAGATAGTATCTGCAGGGTTGAGCAATTGTTCATGTTTTGTTTCTTTTAGGGAGGGAGATGATGCAACATGAAGTTATAATAGTGGGATGGATCTTGAGCATACGATATTTATGATAAATGACTTGTTTCATCTTGCAAGGCCTTGTACATGGTTGCATGTGTCAGCCTTGTTCACCTAATAGTGGCTGTTCATGCAACATGATCTCTGGCAGCATACTGTATTTGTGCATGACCACATATCAAGTCTTATCAGTTCTATCTCTTGGTGCTTTACACTCCACAATTACACTTACAGACCTTTTCACTCAGTTTTCAATTTTCAGTCTTTCTCCATTTCCAAATCACCTCCATCCCCCTCTATGCATCACACAGACAATTCTTTCAGTTCTTAGCTGAATTCTCAGCTTCATTACAGTATTTTTAGAGAAGAAATGTGATTGAGGCTCTAATTCCATATTTTCCTCCTTATGCAGCTTATACCACATGGCTCAGTGGTAGAAAAACACAATGCAATGGCTCTACATCCTTTACACAGCACTTCTTTGTGACTAAAATCATATTCTGGCATTAACTGATTGTTACAAGTTGGCATTCAAAATGGGGAGATCGTTTCGTTTCGTTTCGTTTTTGAAGGCTCCAACATGCTTGCATGCATCGGCCTTGGTCACCTAATGGCGGCTCTCCAAGCTGCTCGATCCCTGGCAGCCTCCCTGTTCAGTCCCTTAACCCTTAAGTCACACTTAATGACCTCGTCCCATGTCTTTCTCGGTCTACCCCTCCCAACCCCTCCCCCAATATTAACACCTCTCACCCTCTGTACCCAATTATCATCCCGCATCCTCTCCACATGTCCAAACCACCTCAGCCTACCTCTCCTCATCACAGCACCAATACACTCCAGTCCCATCCTACCTCTCAACTCTTCCATCGTAAACCCAGCCCCCCCAGGCCTTGCACGCTGGCAATTTCATGTCAACTTAAAGTAGAGTATGGTGAAACTCACCCATAGATGGCAAAGTTCGTCCACATTCTAACCATCCGATCCATCACTACCGTCTGCTGCCCTTCCATCACAGCAGGGAAGGAAAACAGGTACATCAACTCATCAGAGTGGGTCACACCTGATGCAAAAAAAGAAAAGAAATGAATAGCTGATTCATAGTTTCATTGGTTAAGGAGGATCAGTATAGCAGGTTTATTATAACCCATGTGAAGCCTGCTATGGTGCCTCTGTTAACTGAGTGGAGAGATGCAAATGTGGCATCCATCTGAGCACCAAAATTCCACACTCTTTCCCATGCCTCTTTGTTGTAAGACATTGTCTGCCACGAGGGAACATCAGTTCACTGCATGGGACAGCACTGCAGGGGCGGTTACTTGCATGTGACTGATGGGTCTGCTTGAGTAGAAAGACTAGGGTTACTCAAAAACAACAGCAGGTAACCTAACAAAAGATCCCTAACCTTTTTCAGTTCAAACGATGGCCAAGTGCAGTAAGACTTTAGTAGCGACCATGATAAGTACCATGAAAACTCATTTCTTCCGCATAATTATGGCTCACCCTGTTTCCTCCCACCAGGACTTAGCATTCAAGTTGTGGGACTGGCCCAGTTCCATCAGATGAAAACAAACCAGCACTACAACACTTTTTCATTTCATTTAATTCTACAATTAGTACACAGATACTGTATTCTCATTTAAGATATTTTACAAACTATGCCAGTAATACAAACATACACCTAGCATAAACAATACAGTGCTGTATAATACAATGGGGTGCCGGGTCCCTGCACGGTGTATGAACTGCAGTTTACCTGTAGGATGTTCCCACAGAAGCAGTTACCGTTCTTACTTGTTGCCAATGATCAGACAAATGAAGATTAAGCACAAGAATAACAACAGTTCCATCTGTAAGGAAAAAGTTATAATATTCTAGAACACAGCCCAGCCTATTATGAGAAATCTGTACAGTACTGCAGAAAGGAAAAAGAGGTATGACACTGAATGGCAAGGTCTTCTTCTAGTGCCTGGTGGTTTATAACAAGTGTACTCTAATTTGGCAAAGATTCCCAACCCCTTTTCAGTTCAGTTGATGGCCAAGAGTAGTCAGATTGGAGCTTTGAATAGTGACCAAGGAGACAGAGTCATACCACACATTTACAGTTAAATCTCAACAAAGTTCATGAACCCAAGTCACAGCATATTCAAGTTCTGAGACTTGTCCAGTAACATCAGATAACAATTTCAGACTGCTGTCCACCAGGTTTACATTCAAATGAGCCTGGGGCCATGACAATAACAACATGGAAAGGGAGTCCAGAGGCACTTACCGGGCCTAAAGGGCATGGGGGCAGCACCTATGAAAAGCCAGCTGAACATAGTGTCGTCACTCTCAAAGTCAAAGGAGTAGTGGTAGGTGCCCTTGTCACTACGCTCAGCATGTAGTTTAGCCGTGCGCCACGATCCAGCCTTCAGGAAAAACACACCTGCCAGCTGCAAGCAGTTTTAAGACAATTAGTGACAGAGATCGTTTCATCATGTGAAGAGGATGGAGAATGAGATACTGGCTAGAAGTGTGTGTGTGAGTGAAATGGATGAGGAGACCAAGGATGAGATGGAGAGGTGGGGTTGAAAGGTACAGTATATGAGAGAGGGAAGTGCAAGGTGGAGATAGGGCAGCCACAAGGCAGAGGACAAGGTAGCATGTTCATTTGTTGCTACTCCTTATGGGATTAAGGTGTCTGGTGACAGACAGTAACAGCAAACCTTCTATATTTGGTTTTCCAACAGACAGAACTGGTTCATACTTACAACTTGAATACTTCATCAAAGATACATGAAATTCAATGAGCTTTAGTTATGGTGCTAGCTAGAATAAGTCGTCCTGGTTACTACTTAAGTTAACCCTCCACCCTGACTACAAATGTTTATCAAACAAGCTGAGATGGATTAGGGATCACTGTCAAGCTAGGGTAAGTATGCTGTGGGTCATATGATCGTCAACAGCATCATCATTACCATCATCATCAACATTATCAACATTGTCATTATCATCATCAATTTTATTTTTTTTCCAATAAAAGTACTGTACTGAGTGAGGTGCAAGCTGTACAGATGAAATGAAGTTTTCTGGAACAGCTACAAAACATCAGCAGTGGGGATAGTGTAAGTAATGGAGATATTTATGAGCATTCTGGAATAGAATAAAGGGAGATAGAATGAGATGCGGAAATACTGAATGAATAAAAAGGAAACTACTGAGATGTTATCGACATATTCAATAAATGTACACAGAGTAAATGTCAAAGAAATTTACTGAAAGGGAGATTTAGGGTAATGCTCAATGACCACATGTGGTATGGAGGAAGAGACTGAAGAAGTACACTACTGGGAGGGAATGAGAAAGAGGAGTGTCTGAGAGACTGAATGAGGTACAGTATATGAGGGCAAAGTTGTCTGGGTTTACTTTTCATGGCCACCTCCCATCAGGAGGTGAAGTGATGTGATGTGATGTGCGTGTGTGTGTGTGTGTGTGTATTTACCTATTAGTATTTACCTATTTGTAGTATACAGGAATTGTGTGTGTGTGTGTGTGTGTGTGTGTGTGTGTAACTCACCGGGTCGGTCAGGATCACTTGATGGTAGTGATTGTCAGCTCTACCCTCCCGGAAGGGAGCTGAGAGCTCATATAGTCCGATCTGTGGGCAAGGCTGTGACCTTCACACACGCACACCCATCCCCTTGCTCAAGGGGGACAGTAACCACCCACTTCGTCAGTGAAACTTTTCGCAACCTGAGCGAGGCGCGAACTCCCGTCTACCAGATGGCAAGCGAGAACGCTACCACTGCGCCAGCGAGCGGTGTGTGTGTGTGTGTGTGTGTGTGTGTGTGTGTGTGTGTGCTTCAAATTTTGCCATATCTCAGTGTAAATGCTGTTGTTCCTTAGTAATAATATAGTACAGTAATTACTTCAATGCTGGGCCTTTGGGAAATGCTGAACTGACATGACATGACAAATGATATTACAGCCCTGACATGAAATATCATTGACATGACATGGCATGACATGACAGCAATGACAGCTATAAAACTGAAGAACATAACTTTATTAATGGACACATAACATAACCATTTATTGGTGATATGCTGCAGCCATGAATGCTACTTGTTCACTGTAGGAAAGCAAACAATCCAACTGTAATGCAGGTAGCCACTATATATTGTCTATGCAGAAGAGGACAGATTTGCACTGGTACTTACATCCACATAACCAGGTGATGCCTCACTGAAGTCAGCCACATTCAGTCCTCCGCAGTATGCATCCTGTAGAGACTCAGAGATGCCGTGGGTGTCATCACTCACACCTGTACACAAACAAACATACACACACATGCACCAAGTTAGTCCATTCCAAACTACAATTACTATTGGCCACGATTCACACCCTTCCACACCTGCCAACATTCTAACACCACGACCTGTGAATACAGTCCTCTCAAAATTAGAACTATGGTTACAAGTGATGGGGTTACAATGAGGGAGTGTGAGTAGGTGTGAATGGGTGTGATTCATGGCTGAGTGCAATATTATTCTAACATGGAATGGATGACAGGTCTGAATAAAACACTAGGGAATAAAATCATGTTTCATCCACTTTTAACTTGGTCTGTTACTGCCATCTTTTTAATACTGAGCAATAACAAAAGATTAACACTACAGGACTGTGTTATACTCTGATCAATTTAACCTGGCCTAAAACTGTTATCTCCATCTTTAATGCTGAGATGTAACAAGAAATTAACACACAAATATGTTGCTAAGTCATGCTGAAATGCTATGGGATACATGCAGAGTGACAGTATTCTTTTATTCTGCCAATGAGCTACATGAAATAATCTGCAAAACGACAAAAATCTCCACCATGCTGATATGAATATGCTACAGAGTCTGAACAAACTCACTCAGCTTTAGTCTGAGTAATGTTAGGCAGGATACAACACACACTCTCACAAAAAATCCTAATAAACTTACTTAATAATAAAATGGTTTAGTGTTAGCCTCAATAAACACATTAAAAAAAAAACACTAAGTTCTCCAATCACTTCACTATGGAATATAGTAGGCCAATGATAGCCAAATTTAAAATACAGTACAGTACAAGCTCTCAAATTCAAAATGTTTGATTCCAAAAGCTTTATGGAAAATCAAAAATACCTTGGAATGTGGAATCATAATGATGATGATACAGTTATAATAGTAGCAGAGCCCTGTTATCGATCTCCCGGTAACTGAGAAATAATTATATCAGTGTGAAATACGAACTATCTCCTTATGTTTGACGCATTGCTTCCACTAAAATGATGAAGGTGGCAGATGAAAAGCCTGAATGTGTGCTGGCACATACACAAACCAACCATCACCTGTCTGAGCCATGATGGCCAACAATGTTTACCTACAAAGAAACCTGTTCCAACTCTTCTGCACATGCCCCATAGCTCCTGCCACTCCTCTGAACAGCTGGGCCTGGACTGCTTCATCCCCTGCTTGCTTGTTCGCTCTCTCTCTCTCTCTCCCTCTCTCTCTGTCTATCGCTCTTGTTCTCTCATTCTGTCTCTCTGTCTGTCTGTATTACATGCATCCCACAGTAGTGATCACATATCTTGTGCTCATCAGTTGCATCATGAACATGAGGATTCCTGAGGATGATAAGTGAGTGCCCAGGGACACTATCTGTCCCCCAGCCTCAGGGGGAGCTCATGATGATGACTTGGCAAGGATATGGCACCATTTAAGGTTAGTTACATCAGTTGCAGTTGTTTTGGGACTATATTGTCTTACTTCTATTCCATCTTCCTTATTGCTCCTTCCAGCATATCCATGGATGATAGAGTGAAGGAAAGAAGTCAGATAAGGCATTAGAGGGGGTCTAGGAACCAGTTTAAGGCACAGGATTTCCTTTTTCATTATTTTGGTGTGGGTGCCTCTTGGCCTCAAACATAACCCCATTCAACCTGCATTATAATTGTCCTGGTAGCTGATAAATCATTATCCAATCCACTTTCCATAACATACACACATCAGATAATGAAAGTGGACTACTAGGAACTAAAAAAAAAAAAAATGGTTTTACGCCTGGTATCCCCGAAGGGCTAAGGCGTTGCCCCTGGATAGAAGACTTTTGGATTGGAGCGTGTAGCATTTTATGACTGGATGCCCTTCCTGATGTCTACCAGTGACCCTTGGGTGGATTCGATCCTCCGACCCTAGGGGCCAAAGCGGAGCGCTCTAACCCACTGAGCCACGGCTGCTACACTACTAAGAATAGTATATACAATGAAGTATCTTGCATAACTAATTCATTATCTCCTCTCATGAACATCTATGGAAAAATTTTGTTTTTAAATGCACTGATTGTGTGGGGACATGTGATGTCAACATGCCTTTATAGCATGGAAAAATATTTTGGAAAATGGAGGATTTTTAAAAGCTGGACATTCAATCTGGGAGCTTGTACTATACTTACTACAGAATAAAACCACTTCACTAAGGAATAAAATCACCTGATATTAGCTTTCTAAAACACTCAATAAGGAATATTGAACAGAACATTAACTACGGAGTAAAACCATTTCACTGAGGCATAAAATGGGTTAATGTTGGCCTCAATAAATCACTTGTTAAAAAATAAATCTCCATAGTTCCAGCCTCAATAAAAATACTTACCACAGAATAGTATCACCACTAAGGAATAAAATTACCTGACTATGTAATTAAATGAGTCTTAAACTGAATAAAATCCTTACCAAAGCAGTTAAGCAGGTCATCCAACATATCATACTGTATGTAGTTGCTGTCAGTGGTGTAGTTATTGGGTACCAGATAGGCACTGTACATGACTGCAATGAGACAGAGAAAGATTTTTATACAATTTCTATCCAAAGTTCATATGACTGGGGAGGAAAATCTACACATTGTGGCACTGACATAACCATGTTCCTCAAAGCCTTTCTTATCTCTCAAAAGGAGGATGGTAGAGAATGGCAGCTTAACCCTCCAGTTCACCAAGTTCATGCCCTGATGAACCTGCAATCACAGTAACCACATCAACATTTTAACATCTGTTGACTGCATGGTGGGCTAACAATGATGAAATCTATCTGTCTATCTATTGCCAGACGCCATAATCCCATTAGGGGTGGCCATATGACTTTGAGTTATTTGTTTTACAGGGAGGGGCACTTACCCTCCACCAACCCACTTGTTGAGACATAGGGAGCAATGATGAAATGCAGTCAAAATATCTTTGCTCCTCACAAAGGCATTCTGAGCCATCCCTGCAACACACAACAGTTGAAAATGCATTACAGTCCAGAACAGCATATGGATAACCCAGCATTTGTTGGCCAGCTGCCTACTCTTGGCCAAGCAGGAAGTCATAATGTACATACATACATACATATATAAACACACACACACACACACACACACACACACTGGACAGAGCCATTACCGGGACATGTCTTTCACTCTATTATGTCGGATAATCGAGGGATTACTGCATACATATACATATACATACATAAATATATATATATACATCCATCCATTCATCCATCATCCAACCCTCTGTAGCCCCACAGAGAAGCATATGAACCTGGGGCTAAGCAAATGGTCATGACATTTAAGATGAAAGTGACCAGCCTCACTCATCCCTGAGTGGCAGTATGTGAGCAATAAACCCCAGCCACCCCTTGGATATAAACCTACACAGGCTCAGTCTGATTGGAGCACCTTAATTACACAGTAAACCACCAGGCGCCATAATCTGATTTTATATATATATATATATATATTCTCCTCTCTTTCTCTCTCTCTCTCTCTACTTACTGCCAAGCACAAAGGATCCCTCATGTTTGTTAGCTCCAATCATAAGTGGAATATCTTTGACATCATCATCTTCAAAGTAATCCATGGGCAACTTCTCAATCAACCGGGAGTTGTTAACATTGTCTGTCTGGGTCACAGGAGCCGCCCCTCGGAATCCCATCTGTCCATTCTTCCGATCCTCACCCTACAACGTGAATGCAGAGATATAAAACCAGTGACAGAGAGAAATTATGGTAATTTGCACTTGGATCATTTTGTTCGTGTCATTAATAAAGGCTCTAACATGCTTGCATGCATCGGCATTGGTCACCTATTGGCACCTCTCCATGCTGCTTGATCTCTGGCAACCTCCCAATTCAGCTCCTTATCCTTGAGGTCACACTCGATGACCTCATTCCAGGTCTTTTTTGGTCTGTCTCTAACATCCCTACCCCCAACATTGACACTTGTAATTTTCTTCACCCAATAGTCATCCCCCATCCTCACCACATGCCCCAACCATCTCAATCTACCTTTCCTCATCACAACTTCAATACACTCCAGTCCCATCCTTCTTCTTAGCTCTTCCATCATAAAAAGACACTTTCCATAATAATTGTTTCAGCCTATGTGGGAATGTTGATATCACCTGTCCTCACACAACCAATGCATATTTAAATACAACATTTCTTTCTGGACTAGTATAACAACATATGATATCATACCAGCAAAAGGTACTTCACTGTATTTATGGTTTATGGTACTGTAGGCTAATTTTTAAAATTATTTTCTTATAGTTATCATTATGCTTCTGCTTTTCAAAATACTGTATTCCATTTTTCATAATGCTTTTGGAACCAAGAATTTAAGAACTGAGAGTCTGTACTCTACTGTATATGGTAATATAATAATTCCTCATTTAATGCTTTCTACTTCATATTCTTCATTACATAGCTGATAATCATCACAAGAACACGTTTCCCTTAACACGCCACTGTTCACTATTAAGCAGTGCAGTGAAGGGACTGGATGGATACTACTCACGATCTTGTTTTGTTTCATTTATAAAGGCTCCAAAATACTTGGATGCATCAGCCATGGTCACTTATGACAGCTCTCTGTGCTGCTCAATCTCTGGCAGCCTTCCTCTTCAGTCCCCTATCCCAGAGATCACACTCTATGACCTCGTCCCAGGTCTTTCTCGGTCTGCCTTTTGCAACCTTACCCCAAACGTTAACACTTTTCACTTTCTGCACCCATTTGTCATCCTCCATCCTCTCCACATGCCCAGACCACCTCAATACACCTCTTCTCATCACAACACCAAAACAATCCAGTCCTATCCTTCCTCTTAACCCCTAAAAGATGGGCATCAGAATGTTTTCACATACGCTCAGAAAGGGCATAATCGGCGGGTGTGATAAAGTGAGGGGTAGTATTAGTAGTAGTAGTAGTTGTTCCCTAGGCAGTCTGGCCGAACAGCCCAGAGCCCCTAAGGAAGGCCAAGGCTGAGACCGGGCATTCCCACAGAGCTCTCAAGGAGTGTATGTTGCGTTGTTGGTGTAGGTGATTGTGTGCAATGCAGTCTTCCATAATGTGCTTAATACTATGGGGTGCTGTGCTACATTTTGGATAGGCATCAGCGACGGAGTCATCCAGCCTCTTCTGGTAGCTTAAGAGGGCAGGATGATGCCCACATCTCAGCCTGGCCAGGTAGACCCTGTCCTCAAGAGGGAGATAGGATTCAGAAGGGTGGATGTCAGGAGGCTGTGCTTGCAGCTGTGTGTTGTCTTTAAGTGACTGAATGGAGCAGCGAGTGATCTGAGTATGGATATGCTTCTGGAAGCTGGTCTGAGGCAGGCGAGGGGGGAGAGATGAGAGTACAGTACTTGTGTACGATATCATGTGCTGGGTGTTGTTTTGATGTTCCTTGGTGTGTGTGGATGTGATGCCATATAGTGTAGTGGATGTTGTGGGTTTGTGGAGGTTGCAGTTAGAATTTGGGTGCCTCTCATGTCTAGGTGATCCCTGACTTTGAGGACTTTGGTTTCGGTGGTCTGTGGGCATAGTAGATGTGCAGCCCGCGATTATTTAGATAGAGAGAAAGAGAAAATAAATACTTACAACAAATTCGTGCATCTTCATAGCCATTTCATCAGCATCCATTTCCAGCATACACTCATACAGTGCATCCAGATCCTCATAATCAGGGCATTCAAAGTATTCCCCAATTGCCATGGATGAGCCAATGGGGTCTGGATCGTGTGACCAATGCTCTAGGGCCGACCCACTCTCACCAATCACACCATGGAACAGGCCTGGAGAAGTAATTGTAAAAGATCTTAACCAATTTACATGATAAATGAGTCTCTGTTACATTTAACTACTGGTATTATCACAGATCCATTGAGTGTCTTTCATACCTAGTCAGCCATATGCAGTTTACCTTTGTTGCTATCAAACAATTTTATTCAGTTAACCTTATTAGTGAAACAGCTAATCCTCTGACTGCTCTGACTTATTTAAACTAAATAAACTCATCCAGTGTTACTTTAAATACCATACAGTAGGGTAATCATGCCAAGTTTGAGGTAATTGCACTAACTACTGTAATGGTACCTGAAAATGTCCATTATACAAGTGGCTCCCAAAAGTGTTCACAATTCAGTGTTCTACATCATGCTTAAATTTCATCATGTTACATGTGTACTTTTTACAAAAATATTTGTGAAAACACCTAGGTTTGGTGATAAATGAATAAAGCTACCTGCATGCTTCAAAATGCTGTCAGTAACAGTGGACAGTCTGTATAAAGTATGTTATGGCCATCATGTGAATATATAACTTCGAGTATATGGCAGGTTGTGTAGGGTATATGTAACCATGATATTAATGCATGTAAAGGTGATGATAATTGTTGTGAAGATATTTCATACACTAAAGACAACCTGCTACTGTGCTTTGTTAATTTACAGGTAAATTCAGGCAGTAACCAATAAGATGGTCCAAACCTACAAGCCCCAACTATGGGATGGAAAAGGGTGATTGTGTTCTAGTGCTCTATCCCAGAAGACATCAAGGCAAAGACTGTCATTACATAGCTATTTCGCAACTTGTCTGAGCCAGAAAAACGCTGCATAGGATGCTCGTGTGTGTGTGTGTGTGTGTGTGTAAACAAAATGACTAAAACTGTTGACCTGATTCGGACAAAACATGGCGGAAGTGTTAAAGGTTGATCAAGATGCTGTCCTGTTGTTTTTTAAATCAACAGGTCAGTGGCCACAGGGCAAGGTCATCTTATGGATTTTATCCAATTTAGGCCATACTTAGTAGAAAGATCAAAAGTAGGAGAAGAATTAAGGGATTCAAGCTACAGCAAGTCAAAAATCAAGGTCACAGGACAAGTCAGTGGATAATCTGATAATTCCGGTATGATTCAATCTCAGTGGAAGGAATGAGGGTTGGCCAAGAATGACATCAGATTCGATTTCAGGAACATTGCGTCAATAGTCATGGTCAAGGGGCAACATCAACTCGTTTTCAATTAATTTTGATCATAATAATGGGGAAGGGTTGAAGGTTAGGCAATTCAGTGTTGAAAACAATCAAAGGGTTGGGCCACAAGGCAGTCACAGAAAATGCAGCCTGAGTTTCTGAGTTTCAAGGAACCTGAGATCCCAGACACTGTCCTCACATCTACACCACAGACTATTTTGAAATCAGAGACATTTGAGTTTGTGAAGGAGAGACTAATATTTAAAGGTATTTTTGGTGCCAGGGGTCTAATTAAACATTAAATTTTGTACTCTTTGAGGTTGTCAATTCATTTTCATTAGATATAACACTGATTCTGTGTATGCTACATGATTTTGAAATATTTCACAATGTTCTGCTCTCAGCACTTGGACTTTTTAATATCTTACAGTGTTCTGTTCTCAACAATATTTAATATTTGTTTGTTTATATGTCACTGGAAAATAGCATTTGTGCATGAAAATACTTTTTTTATTTTTTTATATAGACCTAAGCAACTGCCCCAAAGCATGATGCAATTGCGCCATCATGCTGTCCCACATATACACATCAATAAACTTATTAATTTGTACACCAATTATTTTTCACAGTATAATTTTTTTTTTACATATACCTGTAAATTGAGGCAATAAAATGAAGCAAATTAAGCTTGCAGTTTCTATGACATGAACAATTAATGAAAAAAGCAACAGAAAACTGCTGCAATTACCCTGCTGTACAGTAATATTCCTATGTGCACTAACAGCAAGGAAAGGGTCATTTGAGAGTCTGTTTGAAGTCTTTGCCTCTCAAGGATCTCTCTCAACTCAACAAAATTTACTGATGTGTGCCTAAATAAAACACCTAAGTGCACCAACCACAGCAAAAAGGTTAAAACTGATAGGGTCAAGTGCAAATCCCCAATATGTGATGTTTTTTTTACATAAAATACCTGTGACTGATAGATATAATCATCCTGCATCCTACATTATAGAGTGAAGTCAGTGACAAATCAGTAAGGTCAGACATGTTCTATCATCAGCAAATGAACACATACATAATAATGATGCCATGCTTCCTCTTAAGGAATCTCCACAATGAGGTTGGTCATGATGCAGCTAATTTTTTTCTATGGACTGGAAGCTAAACCAAGTGCCAACAGCTAATTACTTTCCAAAAGTTACTGAGAGCTGTTATGATAAAAGAAATCTAATATAAGAAATTTTGTAGTGACGAAAGAGCCTTAACTTGGATTCTAACTAATAACTTGCGGCTGAATGCTTCCCACCAAGGAGTGATGACTCTGTGTCTTGCAACCATGCTTGTAACCACACTTCATTCTTGTGGTAGTACCTCCCAGGGTCAATTGTTGCAAACCATTTACTATCTCTCTCATCTACTGCTTCAGAATTAACTGTCAAAACATGTGGGTTTGTCCACATTTTATGCTCTCAAATAATGTGGCCCCTAGAATTCAGTGTCAAGAGTACAAACTGTTTTCATCTATGAGAACATCTTGTATGATGCTGCTCACCTAGTAGTGCCTGGGAATGAATCCTGATGTGGGCAGCTGGTGTAATGACCAACTGAAACTTAACAAATTTATCACGCTGTCCCGGCCGAGATTCGATCTCCGGCCTCCACATTTCATAGGCGCGCACATTACCACTGAGCCAAAGAGAGGATCCCCGCTTTGCCTCTAAGCAACAAGGGCTTTTATAGACCCCATTACATCACTCTTTTCTCCCTTTGGTGATTAATTTGGTCAGTTTTGAACACAAGTGGTAGCGTAGTATTGGAGGCCACCAATGGGGGCGCTGCAGACCACACCGGACAGCTCACCCCCAGGATGTAAGGCTTAAGATGCTGTCAACAACAACATCATTGCCTTCCAAGCCTCGCCTCACATCCCACACCACTGCTAACCAATGTAATGACCGACTGAAACTTAACAAATTAATCATACTGTCCTGGCCGAGATTTGATCTCAGGCCCCCGTGCTTCATAGGCGCACACATTACCACTGGGCCAAAGATAGGATCCCCACTTTGCCTCTAAGCAGGGCTTTATAGACCCCATTACACTGGTACCATTCATCTCCAGTGTCCATCTGCCATTTGTGGGTTGGTATGCAAAATGAGAATTGTACTTAGGTTAACACCTAGGGGACATTAATATGGTACTATCAGTGATGCAGAGGCCTCATATCTCAGGACATTTTTGTTAAATAGTTAAGCAATTCTGCTAATTGTCTCATGGAATCTGCCTCCACCTTTACCTTTACAGAACTTTAAATTTCTAACATTATGAAAGTGTAATTACAAGCAAATGCGAACCTTACCATCGGCTTCGGGTAGCACCAAAAGCCAATTGACAGAGGCAGACCCAGCACTTTCCCCGAATATGGTCACCTTGTCCTTGTCACCACCGAAACCTTCAATGTTGTCCTGGACCTGTCAGAATGCAGCAGTTGATCAGGTCAAGTGTTTCTTAATGGTAACAGTTAATCCATTATTGCCACATTCAAACTTTTAGCACTACATGATAAAACTTGGAAAGCATTCAGAGAGCATACACATCCACCAATGCCAATAAAATTTATAATTTACTGATATAATTCCTTTTTCCTACATGACAAATACTTTTATGGTCTTGCACAGTTAGTTAATTCCGTGGTCTTTGTCTGCCCTGCTTCACAGTCTCAGAGAACAATGCTCATTAAATTTTATGACTTATTCATGCATCTGGATCCAGGTCCACCTTCAGATCCAATTAACTCTTCCTTGGCTCACTCCCCACCTATCCACCAGAATTCAGTGTAATCTGATAACAACTTTTTGAAATATCTTGTGCATAAACAAAAAGACACAGGTGAGTACATAACCTCTGTCCAACACTGATGGTGGAGGTAAAAACCTCCAGTCACCTCTTGAGGACCAAACCTACACATGGCTGTCACTCCAGTTAGGGCATTCTGAACACTAGATTATCAGATGACAGTAAATAACATACAAAGTTATATTAACTCACTAAATAAAGATGAATACATGTACTTGTAAGGAAGAGGTGCTATGGAACTTCCTTAATTGACAAAATACATGTCTCTGATTCACAAACACAACTACAATCAACTCTCTGTCATAACTACTTGAGACTGAAGGTAGCAGACTGACCCAAAATGTAGATTCACACTTACACTCAGTTCCCTGTCATAACTAAGAAGTGCTTTTGCTGGAGAAACATCAGCAGAATTTTCCCAAGTCTCTTGCTCTTCATCCTATAAGAAATCTGGGCTAAAAAGAGATGTCAGTGTGGAGTGGCATTGTGAAGGAAAGTGGCTGTTACTATGAAGGCCCTGATAAGAAGCAGATGCCTGAGTGCAACAACTGCAAAAGGCTTGCATGAAGAAGTTTTGGTGCCTACTCTAACATACAAATGTGACTATGGTGTGGCATGAAAATGAAAAGACAAGCATTACTGCAGTTGAGATGGGGTTGTTGACTACTGTGTGTGGAGTGCAGACAGTGGATAGGATAAGGGATAGCATGATTCATGAATGATGAGGAGTAAGGAAGTCAATGGACACCAAAGTCAAAGAGAGTGTACTTCAATGGTGGTCATGTAGTGAGAATGGGTGTGCAAAGAGTGGTGAAAAAGGAATATCTGAACTGAAAAGGTAATACAGTATCTCATTCAATCAAGTTTAATTTAGCTCTCAAGATTCCACTTCACATCCCCCTCCCCTTGGGAGCAAAAGGATGTCTGGATGATGATGATAATGATGAATAGGACTTAAAAATGAAAAAGGAGGAAAGAAGAAATGGATGGTAAGAAGAAAGGGAGATATAGGGAGCTGTGAAGAGGAGTGGTGGGTGGAGGGTGGAGAATGGGAAGAATGAGAATAGGAGGGGTGAAAAACAGATTGGGTGAGAAGTAGGTCAGGTGAGGGGTCAAGAGAAGTGTCATGCAGGAGTGGTGAGGGAGGGTCAAGAGAGGTGTCCTGCAGGAGTGGTGAGGGACATGAGGAGTGAGAGGCAAGAGGGGTCAAAAGTATCAAAACTCACCCATTTCAAAGCCTCTATCTGGTCCCACAAGCCTGCATTCCCCGGTGCGTTGTCATTGTCAAGACTAAAGAAGCCTGTGTGCACGAAAGGAGGGATTACTGCATATTANGAGAGGTGTCCTGCAGGAGTGGTGAGGGAGGGTCAAGAGAGGTGTCCTGCAGGAGTGGTGAGGGAGGGTCAAGAGAGGTGTCCTGCAGGAGTGGTGAGGGAGGGTCAAGAGAGGTGTCCTGCAGGAGTGGTGAGGGAGGGTCAAGAGAGGTGTCCTGCAGGAGTGGTGAGGGAGGGTCAAGAGAGGTGTCCTGCAGGAGTGGTGAGGGAGGGTCAAGAGAGGTGTCCTGCAGGAGTGGTGAGGGAGGGTCAAGAGAGGTGTCCTGCAGGAGTGGTGAGGGAGGGTCAAGAGAGGTGTCCTGCAGGAGTGGTGAGGGAGGGTCAAGAGAGGTGTCCTGCAGGAGTGGTGAGGGACATGAGGAGTGAGAGGCAAGAGGGGTCAAAAGTATCAAAACTCACCCATTTCAAAGCCTCTATCTGGTCCCACAAGCCTGCATTACCCGGTGCATTGTCATTGTCAAGACTAAAGAAGCCTGTGTGCAAGAAAGGAGGGATTACTGCATATTATGATCATGATTTTTCTAATTTATTTTGGCTGCTATAAGCTTTTTTTTTTCTTTAAATACAGGAAATCTACTATGTGTATCCTACTCCATCCCACCCTTAAATGGAAAAAAAAGTTAAAGTGATGTGATATTATACATTAAGGAGAAGGAGAAAACACTGTACAGTCCAAGATTATTGTTTTTTTTTTCTGACTGTTACATTTATCTAGGTTATAAACAGCTCAGTTCTATGTGATATTGAAGGCCTTCTAGATCCTTTGACTTAGGTATTTATTCAGCATATTTCAGTATACTGTTTTGTTATTTGTATGATTTTATTACTGACAGAAAGCAGAAAGTACCTCACATAAAAAAATATTGATGTCATATGCAAAAATAAAATGGTAACAAAGTGGTTCTGGGGAACTCCTTAACAAAGGGTGGCTATGCAGTCCTCCTGTGCAATTTATATTTTACAGTAGATGCTCGATTTAACGAACACTGATGTAGCAGAAAGCAGAGAAAATGTAATACTGTAATTTTTTTCCGGTATTTTTGCCCTATTTAACAGAAAAATTTCCTTAAATCAAGCATAATTCCATTAAGGAAATTCCATACATAATAAAGCATTCCTGGGGCTATTAATTATGGGTTCAGCCTGCTGTGTGTACCATTGAGAGTTTGCATAGTTTGCTAGGTTTGGGTTGCCTTTGAGGGGTGGAAAATAACTCGAGATACTGAAAAATTTTTCCTTTATATCGAGCCTTGGTTATGGAACTCGATATAGCCAAAAATATAAGATAACGAACGGAGTAGGAGTCAGCTGAATTATTTCATTAAATCGAGCATCTACTGTATACAGCATATCACTGTACGCCTTATCTATTTGTATGTTAGTAAGCCAAACTACAAAAATAATACAAGTATACTAAATAACATAAAATGGAATAAAATGGTTTTGCTGCAGTCTCTGTTAATATCCCAGGCTCATCTGGATGTAAACCCAGAAGACAGAAAAAAAAAAAAGTCTACTTCAACTGTTTGCTTTCTGAGACCTTTAGTTGAATTTATTTTTGAAGGATTGTCTGTGTTGTGACAGTGAGCCATGTAAGATGCAAAATGAATAATAAATAATTAAGGTAAATAAGCAACAATGCCTCTAGTGCCAACCGGAACATGATACAAATGATAATTATTGTGTTATCATCAGGTGTAATTTTATTCTATTCTAGAGAACAATATCAAAATTAAACTGTGCAGGATCCCTGTTACTCAGGAAAATAAGAACAAGTTCTCTTAGTTCTCTTGAGGGCACTGTCTTAGGCTGCCAAGCTGATAATGTCTGCCTTGACATTGTTATGCAGGTAGAGGGACACTCTCTCTCACTCTCTCTCTCTAACACTTACCCAGGTTGCCAAGGCGGTAATGGATAACAACCAACATGACATCATTGTCAAGCAGCTTTGTGGGCAAGTAGAGGGAGGAATCACCCGAAATGAAAGCACCTCCATGGATAAAGAACATCACAGGTAGAATCTTATTTTCTCCTGGCATCTGAAAATGGGTGGAAAGTTTAAATGATAATATTCTGAGATTTAAAGCTATGAAATTAACTAAAAGCATACAGTATATTACTCAACTCCCACTATGCACGGGGCTGTTCAGCCAGACTGCCTAGGGAACAACTACTACTCCCACTATGCAATCAAGTTACATTCCTGGAAAACCCATCAGATAATAATTGATCATAAATCACGAGCAGGGATCATAGCAAGTGTATGAGCAAAAATGGTGATCATATAACAGTATAGAAAAAAAGGTGCTTCATGGGGAATCACAACAATCTTATCAGGAAAATGGTGATCATACATAAAAAAATTGATGCTAAAATATTAAGATCATATAAACAAACAATCCTGTAACGGGAGATGGTATAGCAGGGTTTCATACATAAAAAAATTGATGCTGAAATATTAAGATCATATAAACAAACAATCCTGTAATGGGAGATGGTATAGCAGGGTTTCAGTGTATTTGAACTATGTAGGATGTATTGATGTTGAGGTTGAAGCCAGATGATGATATTACTTCACATCTGCTGCTTATGTAAGGATTGTAGACACTTAAGGTTGAGACAATAAGACGAAGATGATGACAATGAAACTGACAACAAAGATGAAGGTGATGATGCTGGTGCTACATATAAAGATGATGATAATAATCATCACCATCAGGACAAAGCCTACAACAAGTATGCTATAATTTTACTTACATAGGGTGTGTAAACATTGAGGTTAAGACAGTCCTCATCACCAGATGGTACTGATCCAAACATGGCCTTCTGCGGACACTTAAAGCCCAGGTGGTTGGCCTCCAGTATATCCTCTTCCCAGAACTTGCCTGCTGGTTTTGTCCTCTTTGGAGCCACAAATGCAACATTAAACCTTTTAGTGACATCATTTTAATTTTAACTGCACTTAACCTAGCCTAACTTACCTTAACTTAACCTAACCTAATCATACTACCAAACACGCCTCTAGAATGTTTGCATCCCAGTATTTATTTGAAGGTTTCATGCCCTGCAAATCAACATTAGTCCTTTCAATAACATGATATTACTGTAATTACTTCCATTCAACCTAATCTTGTCACACCACTATGAACCCCAAACCTAACTCGCCTAACTCACTCATTCTGTCTGGGGAGAAAGGGGGTGCTGGTACCAAAACACCTTGTTCAGAGTCCACAGGGGGTCTGGAAAGCCAGTCAGAAGCTTACTTATAAGTACTGTACATGTACTGTAATCAATATTCCCCTATAATACATATTTTAAATACAATAAAATTATGATCTTTTCATACTCAAGGAATGAAACATGTTAAGTTAGGGTTAGAAACAGTGGTGAATGTTACACTTTATACACTTTGATTCTTATCTATGAAGTAAATGAAAATCAATGCAGGTACTGTGCCAATACTGTACAGCTGAAGGATTGGAGTCTATTATGTTTTCTATAGTGCCAGGGTCCCAAGGTGTCTCCTCCCGGGTCTGAGTCCTGTCGCTACCAACCAACTGTATTTCAAGCTTATCCTCATCTAACCCTTTCAGCATGATGACACCTTCCTTGCTACTGCCAAATAATTGGTAAGTTACCCTTCTCCTAAGCACTCAAGTACCACTACAGTGGTTAGTATTGCTAGCCATGAAGCTGCCAGTCCAGTAACACCAGAGATTCAATCCTGATGCTGCTGGCACTGCTCAAGTCATTAGTCCATCTATCCTTTCCGGGTTGGTAGCTAAAATGAGAACCTAATCTAACACCTAGGGTAGGTAACTGTGGAAATCTGGATGATGCTATGGCCTTGTATCTCAGGATCTTGGTTTAATAACCCACCACATGCTTGAAGACCTAATTAATGAAGATGTACACCACAGATGAGTGCTTAATAACATGTGCCTCCACCTTTACTGTTTACCTATCAGTCTGATGACAACTGCTGTTTTACTATCATGCCACTGCCAAATAATTTTATTTCTAATGCCACCTAACATAACCTAACTTTCAGTATGGTGATACTTATATTATTATAATTTTGGTCTTGACAAATAAAATTTCAGACCTATCCCTCTCAGTATGATGATAACTATTTCATCACATACTTGCTACTGTTATATGAAAAGATTTCTGGGGTAATTTCAGTATTTGCCTCAGACACCTTTTCTACTATTGCCAAGTAATTAAACTTGTGAAATCTAACCCACACCTAACGAACCTTGATTCCCCATCCCACCAACACCCACCTTGAACCTGTATGTATGAGGATTTTCTCCATACTTTATACCCTGAAAGGCATAAATTGTGCGGCCTTTGATAGTCTCCATGGTCTTGCCAATGACGGTTGTGGGACCAGCGCAATTGAGGTTGGGATGGTCAAAGGTGGGTGGCTGATCTGTCTCCCCCTTGTATCTGTAGGGAGAAAGGTTGCACTCAGCACTGTATATCCTCTTTATACTTCATGTGGTGGCACTGGTATAACTGGGATGTGGAGCTGCCCAGTTATGCAAATATACCTCAAACCCCTTCCTATCCCCGCAAAGCAGGAAGATAGTCTGCAGGAGGAGGTCAATTAAGCCTGAAGTTCACTGGGTTCACATTTCAGATGAACCTGGGGCTACAACAACAACTATTACTACTACTACTACTATTATTTCTACTACTACTGTGTGTAAAGGGAGATACTGGAGGGGGATGTCTTCTAATGGTGACATCAATATAAGCAGGCAGGTTCAATGCCCAGTTTAAATAATGTTCCCCAACTGCATCCCTGTCCCCTGAAAGGAGGATGGCGATTTGCAAAAGTGCAACTTAAAACAGCAGTTCACCGGGCTCATATTTCAGGGCCACAGCAGCATAGAGTATATCAAAGGTGTTGTTCAATCACACCTTTTTTTTTTTTCATTCAAAATGGTGTCATAATATAGTTGATGTAGCTTCAGGTTCATCTGGAATGTGAACCCAGTGGACTGAAGGCTGATGATGTCTGATGATGTCCTACAGTCCACAATCCTCCTTTTGGGGGATAGGAATGGAACTGAGAGATAGTCTGTATAACCAGGCAGTGGAGTCACCCAGTTACATTGGTGCTGCCAGATGAAGGCATCACTGCACCATGCAAACCTAATCTAGGAAAGTAATCTTTCAGACTTAATCATGGCATCCTTCTGCACTACAGTAGTTTCTAACAAAATGTTGACCATACACACTGACAATTCTTCCTTAATTTAACTCAAGTATTCAATACTTGAAATAAAGAAAAAGTTTGAATGATAAAATAAATTCCTCTTCTTCTGGATGGTTTAGGGTGTTGGCCACATATAACCAACCTTATGTCCTTGCATCATAGCTGGAGAGGAGGCTCACATCTGATTCAGGACAACTGATCTGAGATCTGGAAGGAATGTATGAGATGGACCACATGATCAAGGAGGTGCTGGGCCACCGAACCACCACCACATGTATGAAGCACCACAGACACCACAGATCATCAGCCAGACCCAACCAGCGAAGATGCTTTCTGAGCCATGTGTGGCTAATCCAGTGTCTGGTAAGGGCTGTGTCCAGTGACCTACAGTATGGAGATGATGACGAAACAAATGGGCTTTAGTTTTATACCCAAGAGTTCCAGGGTATGTACTGGTAAGACCCACCTGGAGTTACTCCTCCCAAGAAGTGTGAAGTTACATGGAGAGAGAGACTGACAAATTAGGAAGTGAAGGAGCATTGTGGTGTGGATGTGGATGTGATAGAAAGCATTAGGAGAAATACACTGAGGTGGTCTGGCCATGTGAAGAGGATGCAGAGTGAAAGACTAACAAGGAAAGTGTATATGAGTGAGGTGGAGGAGGGGAGGGGGAGGGGGGGGCCAAGAATGAGATGGAGGAATGGAGTGGAGAGTACGTGAAAGAGGAGAGTGTGAGCTGGGAGCATGGCAGTGAAATGGCGGGGTACCACGCGACAGGGTTTCAATTAGTTTGTGGCCGCCACTTACAGAATTAAGGTGTCTGGCAACAGATAGGTAATCAGAACTGAATAGTGGTAGGAGGCTGGCAAGCTAGAGTTGATAGATGCTACTCAGTTTCCCCAAAGAAGCTACAGGAGAGAGATGGTACTGAGGAGGGATGGTGGGGGGGAGGGGAGGATGAGAGACTGGTTGTGCAGTGTTCTCAGGGTATGGGGAAAGAATGGTCTGCAGAATGCAGGCCAGGAAAGGAAAAGTGGGTTGATGCCTATGCAACAGAAGGGGAGGAAGTGGGATAAGCACTAGGATAGCAGAGGACATGAAAGAGTTCAGTCAGGAACCCTGTGGTAGGCTTGGAGTGGGAGGAGGCAAAATATTGCATGGAAAGTAATTGTGTGAGAGGAATGGAATGCTTCAAGGGCCATATAAAGAGCAGGGTTCGTGCAATGTCAAGCTTCTGGCGATGTGATTGGGCTGTGGACCCATACACTGAGGAGCCACTGAAACTTGCTAAGACAGAATCCTATTTGGGTGGCTTTGGGTGTCTCAGTCAGCACCCCACTTTGCTACAGTCAAACATTTCAGAATATATAAATGATGCAGATTAGAATCTTCAATAGTCAGTGCGTCCATACTAAGCCAGGCAATGACTGCCAAGGCACAGATTGAGGAGGAAGCTGCCTGCATAGGGTAATAGGAGCACCCCCTATACAAATAACTGACAGAAGGGCAATTTGCAGTGTGTGGCGCTTGAGTGCTCTCTTGGAAGTACTAATGGTGAGACCACCATATCATGGCCTGATCGGCAAATTACTGGATTGCTCCTCTCAGAGTCGTCTGGGTCTCCTACTGGGAAGGTGGCAGACATGCAATGGAGAGGGTGTCTTAAGTGAGGCCAGAGATACCCTGGGGGATGTAGCATGTTTAAAAAGAAGCTGAAAAGGAAAGGGCTGAGCACTGACGCCTGGGGCACTCCTTGATGTACTGGGAATGTCTGGGACAGTTTAACCCCGTATTTTACCAGCAGCGATAGCGAATCTGGTATTGCTTTCAGTTTGTCTGTATGTCTGTGTATCTGTTAGCACGATAACTTTGCAATCGCTCAAGACATCATCACAATAATTTTACAGGTGTGTAATAGGGATGAAAATCTCCTACGAGTTCAAAATTAGTGAAAGTAGGTCAGTGTCTATGTGTCTGTTACCACGATAACTTTGTAACTGCTCAACATCTCATCACAAAATCTTACAGGTGTGTAGTAGGGATGAAAATCTACGAGTTCGAAATTGGTGAAAGTAGGTCAAGGTCTGTGTACCTGTTACCAAGATAACTTCACAACTGCTGAAGATATCACCACAAAGTTTTACGGATGCGTAGTAGGGATGAAATTCTCCAACGAGTTCGAAATTTGTGAAAGTAGGTCAAGATCATATTTGGAGCTGTGCTAGATATGTATCAGCTCGCGGCTGGTGTGATTCCTCCTGGGGAGGGGGCTTTTTTTTTTTTTTTTTATAAATATGGAGAAATGATTTCCCCAAGCTAGACCTTGATAAATCATATATAGCCCCTCTAGGTGACAGAAAAGCGCTATTTCTCCCAGCAGGGCAGCTACCCGGGCGAGACGCGATCTCTCGACCCTTTGGTCTCGAGTCAGATGCTCTGCCACTGATCTCCCCTGCCCTCCAGTTTAACCCCGAGAGAAAACGTAAATTACTGTCCCTCAAGAAAACTCTATTAAAGCAAAGGCATGCCCCGTCACCACCTACCATGCTTGATGGTCATCACAAAATGCTTGGAACAAACCTTCGTGCTGCAGCAGGAAGTACCGATGATAAACAGCTGAACACACTGACTACACTGTCTTCACGATGCAAGGGAAACGCGTTTTCGTCTTCAGCCAGTCATTTGGACAAAAATTCCGCTGTGTAGCTCAATGACAGCTTTATTTTTGTCTGCTGAACGATGCCCACTTACCACTTTGTACGCATGGTGGTCTTATCAAAGTGTTCATCCACAGAAGGAGACAGTTTGACAAGTATTGAGTACTCCAAAAGGCCGAAAAACAGCAGTTACTGAGATGCGTCGACATCACTACCGTGGATGCTGCAGCCGTCTTCTTCTTGTCGGTATGAAGGGCCACCGCCACGGCGGCAGCTGGGAAAGCTTTATACTTATTCAGCACCAACTGTTGTATTTTCTATCGAAATTTCGTACCGCCCTTAAGTATAAAAAATTTAGGAATATGCTGTACATTAAAAGTACAATAGTTTCTCCCTCTCTCTCTCTCTCTCTCTCTTGAATACTAACGTTGTTCTAACATTGAAAGGATAACGGTAGTGGATTGAGAGGACCGACCCCATCTGTCATCATTATCGTCTTCTTCCCCCCCCCCCTCCTCCTCCTCCTCCTCCTCCCCCTCATCATCATCATCATCACTATCATCTTGAAGGAAACGATGACGATGAAGAGAGCGAAAAAGACGAGTAACAATAATGAACACAAAGACGATGATGATGATGATGATGATGATGATGATGATGGACGACATTGGCCGGTCCCTGTCAGCATCCAGCCACCTCTTCATCTGTTATCGGCCACCCTGAGTGTCCACCGATAAGGAGCTACTCAAAAAGCACTCTTATCTAATGGCACTAGACTAGAGAGAGTGATCTTCGCGTTGCTTGGTTGAGTAACATGCAAACAAGGTCGTGATGGTATGATGCTAGGGAATAGGAAAATTATCATCATCATCATCATCACTGTCGTCGTGGTCATTGACATCATCAGCATCATTATCATCAGCATCGTTATCCTCCTCCTCCTCCTCCTCCTCCTTCTCTTCTTCCTCCTCGTCCTCCTCCTCCTTCTCTTCCTCCTCCGTCTCCTCGTCATCATGACCCTTACTTTCTCTTAAAAGATAAGGTGAAGTATGATCCGAAACGAGGAGAAAGAATATACGGAATCATCATCATCATCAGTGAAATTGTCCACATAATCAGTCATACATTATTCATTCCACCCAACCCCACCACAGTTACACCATCTATACCACTTTATACCATACCCATACCACATCATACCAGCCATACCACCCCTCCACGTCCATACCATCCTTCCATATCATCACACCATACTAATTCCACCTGGTTCAGATCCACACCACCTTTCCATACCACCTCACACCACCTCACATCCATACCACCTCACTGCAGATCACCTGTCTCATCCTCCCTCTCCCCCTCACACTATCCGTCCCTCTATCACACTTACCGTCCCTCTATCACACTATCCGTCCCCCTATCACACTATCCGTCCCTCTATCACACTTACCGTCACCATCTGCGTCACCCCATCACCCCATAACACCCTAACCTCTTCACTCACCTTATCCCACTTCACACACACACACACACACACACACACA